>OY787679.1:0-19643 GCA_963678985.1 Spisula subtruncata | reverse complement strand
AATTAGAAGAGAGATGTGTTTATCTATATTCAGGACATGAGCCCGACAACTTAAATTTAGTTTACTCTTCTCTATACCCTAAGAAATCCTTCCTTCTTCAAGTCTGCAATTTGACGTTTTCTATAAACTATAGAGTACCTAGGGATATTGGGTAGAGTCTTCCTCTTCCCCCTGATCCTAAATCAGATACATTATATCTGCTAACCCAATCAGGAAAAACATTACAACCCTATAAACCTAAAAGCCTTAGTAGAGGAGTTTCCCCTTCTTCGCGAACATCTAACTAAAAGAGAGAGCCCTAAAACGGCTTCCGCTACAGAACAGACCAGCATAATTATACATAAATACAAACCAAAACAATTAGAGGAGCCCCTAAACAAAGATGAGGTTAGCAAGATCGCCCCCAGAGTAAGAAACTCGAAGACTAATAATATACTAAGAAAATGGGGCACAAACCGGCTTAAGAAAACCAGACTATAACCAAAAACAAAAACACTTATTACTATACACACTTCAAGCCTGTTCTTAAGCTTAATAAGAATAAAACCAAACTAAAGAAAATGCCAGCATTCTCCTTAAAAGTAAGGCAGAGTTGAAGAGCAGCCTATTTAAATATTTACCGGAAACCAAACGGATGAATGACCTTAAATAATAAGCAGCTCCGCTAGCACCCTGACCCCAGACCACCGCTCCTAGAAAGAAATTCTCTAAGTTAGAGACAAAAGCCCACGTAAAGTTCAAACCTTTGCTTCCCACTCACCACCCCCTTAAAGAGTATAAAAAGAATATGTCCCTCAGAAAACGGACTAATAAAGGACTGTGGTTAGGGATTAACCCGCCTTTGCTCTTATAAGTGACCAGCCCGTAGCCCATAATAAGCCCCACCAAAAAGAAGACCCAAGTCAATACTTTTCATACGGGGTTTAACCCTACATGAATTACCCTATTAATTATTAAACCGTTTAGAATTTGACCCCTGAAAACAGCGGGAACTCCTAAACCCCTTATAGAAAAAATCAGGAAATTTAGCTTTTCACTGTAGCAACCTCAAGAAAAAACTTCATCCTCTTTAAAAAGTAATAAGCTAATACGGATACAGTAAGCGCAAGTAATTAAGACTGAACCCATGATGAGGAAGCTTAAGAATACACCACAGTGGGCTCTCAGGGACGCCTCAATAATAGAGTCCTTAGAGTAGAACCCCGATATAAAAGGAAGACCACATAGACACATCATTCTCACTAATAACCACCTCCTCACTAAGGGGAGCTTTTCATGAATCTTTGATAAGAAGCGCATATCTTGAATGCCCCCCCTTAAATATATTACAGCCCCCACACACATGAATATTAATGCTTTAAAAAAAGCATGAACTACTAAATGGAAGAAGGCCAAAGAAGAAAAACCTATCCTTAAAGCTATTATTATTATACTTACCTGCCTCAGGGTAGATAAGGCCACCACCTTCTTAATATCGAATTCTCTTAGAGCACTTAACCCCGCTAAGTAGAAGGTGAACAAAGAAGATAGAAGAAGCCCGCTCTTCATCCCCCCTCTAAGGACCCCCTCAAAGCGAATGCACATGTAGACACCTGCCGTAACTAAAGTAGAAGAGTGGACCAACGCAGAAACCGGAGTTGGAGCAGCTATAGCAGCAGGAAGTCAGGCACAAAAAGGAGCTTGAGCCCTCTTAGTAATCCTCCCCAACAGTAAACACAAGCCTAAAACTGTTAATAGCCGTCCCTCAGATAAGTAGTGAATAGAGTAGCTCTCAAAACTTAACCCAGCACAGGCAAAAGAGATAAAGATAATGAAGAAAACATCACCCACCCGGTTAGAGAAGATAGTTAACATCCCAGCCCCGTAGCTCCTTCTATCCATATAATAAACAACCAGAATAAAAGACACTACACCTAGTCCATCCCATCCGACCATTAAAGTTACTATATTAGGGTTAAAGATTAAGAAGTGTATTGCACCTACAAAAAGCATCACCAGAAAGCAGAAGCGACGAAAATATAGCTCATGGGCCATGTAGAAACCCGAATAAATCACGACCCAAGAAGTAATGAAACAAACCACCGAAGAAAACAAACATGAAAAACTATCAAAAATAAAAGGGTAACTCACATCCATTAAGAAAGTGCTACACAAAGAGAGAGTTAACTCTACCACACAGTCTGGATCAGACTTCCTTAACCAACAGAAAAGCCTAAAGAACCAGATAGAACCCCTAATAAAAATAGAGAAAAGACCTAAGACTAATAAATTTTTCGAATGTTTCCCTAATAATTGCATAATACCCATTAATAAATTTATTAGGCCCACCTGTACTGATTTTACTCTCTTAACTCGTGATCCGTGACTTTTTGAGTCCTAACAACTTTAAGCGTAAGCCCAAGGGCATCCTAGGAACGACAATCCTACATTTTAATTAAACTATAACACTCAACACTAGTTCGCCAACGCTAAGCAGAACACGAAAGCACCCAACCTCAAAGGGAGGAGGACAACTCAGCAAAGCCTTATCAAGAGATCATATCGGTAGCGAGGCACCGTGGCCCGCACCCAAACAAAGGCATAAGAAAAAAAAACGGTCCACAAGCCTAAAATAGTTCTGCCTACAACCCTACTAGACATTCCCATATTAAAAAAGATTGCACCCGTCATTATAGACATGAACATTATGTTTCTATATTCACCTAGAGCTAGCAAAGCAAAACCCCCTCCCCCAACCTCTGTTATGTATCCGGCTACTAACTCAGATTCCCCTTCAACAAAGTCAAAAGGAGCCCGATTAGTCTCAGCTAATACGGCCACTAACCATAGTACTAACACGACTATTCCTAAAGCCCTAGAAAGAAACTCGTTATTACGAACCACTTCTAAATCATATGAGCCGGAGAAGATTAAAACCCTAAACAAAGCTGTCCTTATAAAAACCTCATAAGAAATGGTCTGAGCCACGGCTCGCATGGAACCCAGAAAAGCATAGCGAGAGTTTGCTAACCAACCTGTTAAGATAACGCCGTAAACACTAAAAGAAGAAGAGCATAGAAAAAACAGAACACCTAACTCGAAATTAACCCTTGTATGGGAAACAGGAAAGATCAAATATAACCTGTAACACCTTACGAAAAACAACATGGGACCCGCTGAGTAAGAAACCTTATTTAAGGGATGAGGAAAATTAAACTCCTTCTTAAATAGTTTCACCCCATCCGCCACAGGCTGTAGAAGACCCTTAAGCCCGACCTTGTTAGGACCTTGCCGGAGTTGCATTATCCCTAGACCCTTGCGCTCAATAACAATAAAATAAGCAACACCCCCCATCATTAAAACCATCACAAAGACGCTCGAAAGCATTACTAAGAGAGGATGGACCTCGTCCCTAGGGCTTAAATCTAGTGCATTAACTCTGCCACCTTAGTTCCTAGTTATGGGTAAAACATTTTACTTAGTTAGGTTAAAAGCCTAAAGCTTTTTATAAGCTACCAAAACACCAGTTAAAACCGCCACTCCAAGGAACCTTCATTAAACTCGTGGATAAGCCCTAGAAAGAGAATTAGACAGAACAAAACGCAAAGAACAACCCTCAGAGGGTTAAGCGCTGCAAAAACAATTTTTAACCTACAGCAAACCCCCAAGAGAAGGACGACCTCCACATCAAAAACCAGAAAAAGAATAGCCAACAGGAAGTAAGGTAGAGAAAACGGCATTCGCGGGTTTCTCATTGGGTCAAAACCGCACTCGAAGGCAATTTTTCTATCTCGGTTACAACGGGCCCGCTGCCCGATAATAGAAGAAAGGCCTATTAGAAGAAAAGATAGCAACACCACAAAACAAACAAACCACAAACCCCTGGAACAACAATTAAGTAATTCGTGGCCTTTACATAATATCATCGAACTCAATCAATCCACTGGCCTTAATTATGAGAATCCTTATAAAAGCCCTACAACCAAGAGAAAGACTTACCTTAACAAATCGTTCAACTCGAATTTGTAAACTCACACATACACCAATAGCGAACCTAACCTTAAAGTTACCCAAATTAAGCTTAACTTTAGGCAGTCTTAAGAGAGTAGGGGCTATGTGCCCGCCTAAGCTCCGATCTAGAGATTTCAAAATTATTTACCTATTAAAACAGGTTGAAAAATTTTTAAGCTACCTCATCAGCCTTTTCTCCAAAACACCTATTTTTAAAGACCCCTAAGGGGGGGGTATCATCGAAACCTAATTTTTTTCTTGATAAAATTTAGAAGAGGGGCTCACCCTGTGACATATTTTTTTTATTAATCCCCACCAAAATTAAACAATTTAAAAACGGTACGGAAAAGCCTCAGCTCAGTTAAATAAAAAATTAAGACATAAATATTTTCAATTTTATAAAAAATCTTGAAAGATTATAAAGAACACTTCGTCAAGATATCACCTAACCCTCTAATCTTGTAGATACCGGTAAATTTATACTATACCTCAACCGTAGCTTAATGTCGAAGTCGGCCTGACCTACTTTCTAGTTAAACTCACCTCTCCTCTAGCCGACAGAACACATTCGTCACTGTAAGAAACTAGGAGACCTACAAAAATAATGGATTGAATGAGGCTAATAGCTCATTCAGCCACGTAGTAGACTCTTATTAAACTCAGAAAAACCAAGCCGGCAATCATCCCTCCTAAAGTACAAGACTTAAACCTTACTAAAGTTATTGAAAAAAACACCTTATATATCAGAAGAGACATAGCCATGCTTAATCTAATCCGGACACATAGAGTTAGCCAACGAATAAAGATAGTAACCATTTCCATAAGTTGGAAAGACATTGAAGCCACATAACTATTAGCCACTATGAAACGACCTAGATAAGATTGTCAGTTGCCGTTAAAGTTGAAGAGAAGTGTAGCCCCCCAAAAAGGGAAGGAGAACCTTCAAGTGATTATCATATAGGGCATCATAGGATGTGCAAATGGTAGCAGCCTAGCATACCTTAAAGAGAATAGGCAGACCCAAAGAGACAGTATTAATTGTAAAGAACCAGGACTCCGAGAAAGTGCCCCTCCCTCTACAATTCTAGACATAAACTTACCCGCATTAGAGAAGAAGCTAGACTCACGACAAGAAGCATACCAATACGAGCCAAAACTAAGCATAAAAAGGGGCCCTGAGAGCCCCCCAATAAAGAATAAAACAATGGAACCAGACCACCTCTGGCCGAGCCCATAATCAAATCTAGAAAAAAAATCAAGTCCCACTCTAAGCCTTTGGACGAGTCGAACGCCCTTAAACTTACTTTCAAAGTAAGTTCGTTCCACCAGGCTCAGGGCTTCGCGCCCATCTTTAGTGTGAAAAACTAATGTGTTGGTTACACCATAAAAAACTAGTTAAAAATTTTTATCTTTACAACCACAATGCAACATTTTTATTAAACTAAACCAGCTACAAAAAGAAATCCAAAAAGAAAAAACCTAAGAACAGCAGTAACAAACACATTAGAAACCTTCTTAAATACCGCTCTCTGAGCGAACTCTTTGGACGAAGTGTAGACGACACCCCTCCGTGATTACTATAACCGAATAAAAAGACTATGTAGAAACAAGACAACTGACACATCAAGCCTATTGGGACGATAAACACATAAGACATTTCTTTAATAGCTCTAAAACACACAACCTCAGAGAAATAGTTTAAAGAGGGGGGACACCCTATATTTGCAGCGCTAAACATGAATCAGAAAAAACAAAACATGGGGAACAACTGTAGTGCCCTCTTATTAATTGTAATATTGCGAGAGTTGGTACCATCGTAAGAACTCGCAGCCAGTGCAAATAAGCAAGGAGAGCAAATCCCGTGGGCGAACATTATGCACTCAGCCCCTAGCTTACCTAATGGATAACACCTTAGTAGGGACCCTACGACCATAGACATATGGCCCACCGAAGAATATGCAATGATTGACTTCATGTCGCACTGAGTTAAACAGGCACAACAGCACACCACACCACCCCACAAACTTCATATTGTTAAGAAGAAAAACATATCGTTCATGTATATCCCTAAGGTCCATATTAGACGAATTATCCCGAAACCCCCAAGCTTTAATAGCACCCCAGCCAAAAGCATGGAACCTGAAAGAGGGGCTTCGACGTGGGCCTTAGGCAACCAAACATGGAAACCATAAATAGGAACCTTAACCAGGAACCCTAAAATAGTAAAACCCCACACTCACGAAGGCACAATTAGTAAGTGATCACAAGAAACTTTTCCAAGAATGAAAGAGTCCCTCTTACATATTTCCTCTATATACACCAGGGAAACTAGTAGAGGAACAGAAGCCCCGGCAGTATATATAATTATAAATACACCGGCCTGTAGCCGCTCAGGCTGATAGCCTCACTTTAAGATTAACCATAACGTTGGGATTAATGTAGCCTCAAAAAAAAAATAGAAACCCATTCAACCTCCCTCAATACAAAAAAAAAAAAAAAAAAAACATACTATGGCAACGGCCGAATCGATCCCCTTGAAGGAATCTCTGCCGCACACCTGATAGTCTTTTACCCTGCAGGAAATTCTGATCATGAACACCACTACTACTAGAATTTCTATTAGTAGTGAAACATAGTCAAATAAAGCCCATGAGTTAACCAAGGTAAAAAACAACCCTAATCCTGTTATTTCCAAACAAATGAATAGAAAAATAAAGCCCAAGCAAAAGCCCCAAATAAAGCCCATCCCCGGAAATAAAACGGTAAAGCTAGTTAAAACAACAACCGAACTTACTCAGCCCATTATCTTCTAAACCTGCTTTTCCGCTTACCGCCTCACCACAAAAACGCGCATACAACAATTAACCCAGCCCAAGCAGAAACAAAAAGTATAATCGTATATACAGCTGCAAAAACTATATTCATATCTCACACCTAATGAGAGATAAGTAAAACTCAACCTTAAATTCCTTTCGTACTAATGAGGTTGGACAATAGATAGAAACCGACCTAGCTCACGCCGGTCTGAACTCAGATCATGTAGAGAATTAAAAGACGAACAGTCTCTCCATTTTAGCTCCTACACCAAAAGGAATCTCTAATCCAACATCGAGGTCACAAAGCCCTTCTTCGATTTGATCTCTATAAAGGAATGGTGCTGTTATCCCCGTGGTAGCTTTTGCTTTATTCACTCAAAGAGGATCCTTATCACGTAGGTAGAAAATCTTTTTCTTCTCCTGATGCCCCATCAAAACTTAAAACTACTTACACAACTTATAAGTAACGCCATCAAGCTCACCGGGGTCTTCTCTTCTTATTTTAAAATTTAAGTCTTTTCACTTAAAAGAAAACTTTAGAACCTATTTTTGAGACAGTTTTTCCCTCGTCAAACCATTCATACCTTTCTCCAATTAAAAGACGAGTGACTGCGCTACCTTAGCACAATTATTAATTGCAGCCGTTAAACACAACGTCACCGGGCAGGCCCGACTCCCTATCCTATACCCACAACCAGAGAGCCATGTTTTTGTTAAACAGGCGGAGAAACTGTTTGCCGAGTTCCTTACAAATATATTTTATGACAACACACCCTTACTAGCACTACTTCAGAAAGCACACCCTGCTGCGTCTACCTTACTCTTACTAATTTTATACTAGTTAAATATTAAAAATTACAACCTAAAGAAAAGTACCAAAACAAAGAAAAAATTAATTCAATTTATAACAAATTCTCTAAGACGGATAATTTCAATCCTACTAAAATTATTAAAACCTTATAACTCCAAAAAGCTTACCCTTTTGAACTCACTTTAAAGAAACGTTTACCTATGGTTTTAAGCAAACTAACTTTAAGCTGTACTTTATACATTTCCTTCTCAACCAGCTATCAACCATTTCGAATCACATGTCATGCCTATTTCTACTTCTTCCATATTTCTGCAACAATAGCCTGAGTAGAAATAGCCCTAGAGTTTTCAGGGAAAAGAATACTCTAAACTCAATCTATAAACCATTATACAAAAAGTACATTTAAACATAATGTCTATTAAATCTTTTCTATTACCTCCTATTAAGTACAAATTAATTTCAACTATAAACACAATCCTACAATGCTACTATAGTTCCTCTATCGCTCACGCTACTTATAAAAAACAGATTTTCATATAATAAAAACAATCCTTTAAAGACCTAAAACCTTTTGATCCATGTCTGTACAAGAAACAGATTCTAATATGCAATCCCAAAACAAATATGAGAGGATGTAAGACGGATAAAAAGCGAAATACAAAACCCTTCTCAAAATACCTGCTTCGAAAAAGGGGTATTCTACTGGTGATGCTCCGATAAACCTTAAAAATACAAAATTTCTAATAAAGCACCAAAAAACTACCTGCCTAATGGGCCTAAATTGAACCCCTCGAAAAATTCCCTTGGGGAAAAAAGGAAGGACGTAAACAACTGCCACGCAGCAAAGTAACCCAATCACACCTCCGGTTTTATTCGGGATACTACGCAAAACAGCATAAGCAAATAGGAAATACCACTCAGGCTGAATATGCGCAGGGGTTTTCATGGGGTCCGCAGGGCTGAAGTTTACAGGATCAGAAAACAAATCAGGTGAGCAAAGGCAAATATATAAAAAGACTCTTCCCACAACAATCAAGCCCGTTAAATCTTTAAAGGTGTAAAGCCTGTGAAAGCACACTGCCTCGTGGCTAGTGTCAGTCCCCAAAGGATTGCTAGAACCCTCCTCATGGAGAAAGTAAAGATGTGCAAGCATCAGAACAACTAGTAGAAAGGGGAGAAGAAAATGAAGAACGAAAAAACGCTTCAAGGTAGCATTACACACACCGTACCCCCCTCACACCCACTGTACCAAGGACTCCCCTACATAAGGAACTACAGAAACAAGATTAATAATAACAGTAGCACCCCAAAAAGATATCTGACCTCAAGGAAGCACATAACCAGTGAAAGCAATACCCATAACTAGTAAAAGTATATGGCATCCAACCCATCAAACCTTCTTCAGAAAAAAACTGTGAAAGTAAAGCCCTCGGCCAATATGTAAAAACAAAAAAATAAAGAAAAAAGAGGCACCATTAGAGTGGATCCTTTGAATAAATCAACCATTGTGAACCTCCCGAGTAATGTAAGCCAAAGAATCAAAAGCATTTTTAATATCTGCAGTAAAATAACAAGCCAAAAGTAAGCCTGATAAGACTTGAATAACCCAACAAAACCCTAGGATTGATCCGAAATTCCACATAACCCTTAAATTAGGGGGAGCGGGATTATCGTAGATAAACCCTGAGACCACTTTAGCAAAGGGGTTCCTTTTACGCTTAGGAAAAGCCATTAACCTGACAGAGTCCTTAAATTATTTAAACTAAAAACTAATAGCTAACCTATTGATAGCCCCACACATAAACTGTAAAGAACAATAAAACCCAAACCCCATCGACGAAGTGCCAATACCAAACAGCCGCATCAAAACCAAAATAGTGTCGCTGAAAACTAAAGTGAAAGTGATAAGCCCGAAACCAACAGACAATCAGGAAAATGGTCCCCACCAAAACATGAACACCATGGAACCCAGTTATCAAATAAAAGGTAGAACCATAGATACCGTCTGCAATAGTAAAAGAAGCAACATAATACTCATTATATTGAAGCCAAGTAAAATATAAGCCCAGCAAGATAGTTGCTCCCAAGTAGTTCAAAACACTACGCCGTGCTTTAAGACCCATAGTTTCTTTAGCGCGAAGCAAATGAGCATTTAATACTAGTTGCCCCGCCTCCTCTAAGTCTGGAGTAAAATTCTCCGCCCCTGACGCTTTTCGCGCGTCTTTCAAAAGGTGCGCCTCATAAGCCCCAGAAGCCGACTTAGACACAAAAGGTAATACTGATAAAAGTAAAAGAAAATTCTTGAAAAAAGCCCTGTCAGAACCCCCCTGCTCCCCGACTTTAGCTGCCCCTGGAACAGGGCACTTATTATGAACCCTTAAAGCCTTGTGCGCTGCAGTAACAGTAATCCCCGAAGACACCAACACTGCAGTGTTCAAAGCGGGGACCTTCCAAGGTTGAATAGCATTTACCCCTAAAGGAGGTCAGTGACCCACATCCTTCATAGAAATTTCTCCGAGCATAGAGTTAAAAAAAGCCCAAAAAAAACTAACGAAGAAGAAGATCTCAGAAACAATAAAAAGAATTATACCCAACCGCAAATTTCGGACCACTAAACTGGTGTGACGGCCAAGGAAAGTACTTTCCAAAATAATATCACCCCATCAGCGAAGTATAGTAACCACTAAGACTGATGCCGAAAGTAATAATAAAGAAGAAGTTTTTAAACTTGAGCCTAGGTGTAAGAATCTAATAGCAGAGCTAGCCACACCCAACACGGCAACAGAACAACAAAAAGGCCAAGGCCTAATATCAACTACGTGAAAACCAGTACGAGCCATAAAGAAAAGGATAGAGTCGAACTACCCAAAGCTAAATTAGAAGTCTAACTTTGACCTACTTTTCTTAGTATGACCATGCTTAATGAAGAAGGGGTTTACACCCATAATTGAAGCTACAAGTCAACACCTCTACGGACGCTTCTCCAAAAGTAAGACCAGTTTCTACTAGCATTACCCTGTTACAACTTACCTCAACTTAAAAGTATACGAGGGCGATGGGCGGTTTGTACGCATCCCAATTACCTTATTCAGCCTCCCTCTCTAACAGAAGCTTACTAAAAAGTACGCTTGCCAACAAATATTCTGTTCATGTCTTTCATCCTGCATAACAAATGTAACTCAGCTAAGCCCTTTATATTCCTTCACGTTTACCTGACTTCAGAAAATTTTCCCACGCTTTATATTAATATATAAAGGATAGAACTAACTATCGCTCGCCCCAACCTAAACCTTTCAAGACAAACTGACGACGGCGGTATAAAAAGATAAATAAAGGTAAGGTAGTTCGAGGATCATCGAATTAACCGCCAAGTTCCCCTGAATGGTTATGGAACACCGCCAACCTATTTCTGTTTTAAGCACTTAGCCCGTAATCCAGGTGGAGTTAATAAATAGCTTTAATAAGAGGGTCTCGAATCCTCGTCTCAATGCTTCAGCCTTTCTAGCTTGTATTTTAAAAGAACTTAGATTAACGAAAATAAACATCCATTTAACCACACTTTACGCTTCGATTTATCTTTATCTGTAATACTACTTTTCCACGATGATAATTAACTCGGGGAATAAAGTTTGACCGCGAGTGCTGGCACTTTATTACACCCCCCTTCCTTCCCTTTTGCTGAGACAATGTTTCCATCTTGTCCAATTCTAGCTACTGAAGCACGGGATTCCGCAATATACCTTTCTTAGCATCTTCTTAGTTTCTTGACGTGCCATTTTAACCGCCCTTATTAAACCACGGAACCTTCTAGCATCTAATTTTACTCCCTTTTCTCTTAAAATCTCATGTATGACCAGCGACGAAAGCCAACTTCTAACCATAGGCCAACTTGTATTAATAAAATTTTTAAAATTAAATCTTTTTTAAAGGCTCAGCCCCTGGGCACCCTAAGTCTACAAAACTCACATTCTCCTTAAACTACAAGCCTAGCTAAGACATTATAAAGCCCATTAAGTCTAGTGACCTGAAAAACAAGAAAGAAGGCACTAGGTTAATCCCCAGACACAGCATAAACAACCCGAAGTTCATAGACTTCAATTCAAGGGAGCTAAAGTTCACATGCCCCACCCAAGCCGAGCTTCTAAGACCAGTAAAAAGCTTGTAATAAAAACGCATACTGAAAAAGCCCACAATAACCACGACACTCACCCTTAATGGGCATAAAAGGAAGCACCTTTTAACTAACAAATACTTAAATAAAAACCCTATAAAAGGGGGTAAACCCCTCAAAGAGAAGCAATATAAGCCCCTTATAAAGAGGAAGCTTGACTTACTATTCTCACCAAATTTGAAAACATCCCTTGCTTTCTTAACTCCGTACCACTCCATTGTAACCACAAAGCCGAAACAGATAACCGTATAAAACAGTAAATAAACCCCCATGGCCTTTAAACTTCTTAAAGAAACAAGTATTATACCGGAACCATGAATAATAGAGGAATAACCATATAAAACTCGAAAATCACGAACCCTTATTCCTAAAACAACCCCCCTAATGGTAGTAAGAACAGCCCCCATCTCAACCCAGTCCACAACAAAGAGCACCCTTCTTAGATTCCCTAAAATGTACAAAGGGATCGCCTTACCCGGACAAGACACTAAAAAACACCCAAACCAATCTAACTGCCCCATACAACGAGAAACCCACCAAAAAGAAGGGTAAGACCCCATTTTTATAAAACAGCCCCTAATTAAAAAGAAAACGCCTAATATATTAAAACTACCTCCCCTCACTCTTGTGCCAGTAACAACACACCCAATAAGAATTATTACCCCCCCCAAAACTTGAGTTAGAAAGTATACCATTGAACCCCTAGACGTCTCTAAATTCTCCCCTTTAAGGAGAGGAATGGAGCCTATTATTAGTACCTCCAAACTCACCCATAGCGACAAAAGGCCCAGCCCGGACCAACCAAAATAGAAGCCAACCAAGTACGTGGACACGAATAGAAAAAACCTCCTACCCGTGAAATGGACAATAGACACCCTAATAAGTTAACCCTAGAAAATTTTATGTTTACACACGCCCCACAAAACGCCAACCGTTCCTACACCCAGAAAAACAAGCCCCAAAACTTACCCCAGATAATTTTTTTTTGCTCTCTTACTTAAAGCATACTTCACGAAGTTTAATATGAGCCCTACTCCCCCCATCTCTAAGACTTCAATTTTATCTTATAACTAAGGCCCACAAAACCCCAACCGTTCCTACACCCAGAAAAACAAGCCCCAAAACTTACCCCAGATAATTTTTTTTGCTCTCTTACTTAAAGCATACTTCACGAAGTTTAATATGAGCCCTACTCCCCCCGTCTCTAAGACTTCAATTTTATCTTACAACTAAGGCCCACAAAACGCCAACCGTTCCTACACCCAGAAAAACAAGCCCCAAAACTTACCCCAGATAATTTTTTTTGCTCTCTTACTTAAAGCATACTTCACGAAGTTTAATATGAGCCCTACTCCCCCATCTCTAAGACTTCAATTTTATCTTACAACTAAGGCCCACAAAACGCCAACCGTTCCTACACCCAGAGAACACCCAGAGAAACTTGCCCCAGATAATTTTTTTTTGCTCCCTTACTTAAAGCACACTTCACGAAGTTTAATATGAGCCCTACTCCCCCCATCTCTAAGACTTCAATTTTATCTTACAACCAGGGCCCACAAAACGCCAACCGTCCCTACACCCAGAAAAACAAGCCCCAAAACTTACCCCAGACGATTTTTTTTGCTCTCTTACTTAAAGCATACTTCACGAAGTTTAATATGAGCCCTACTCCCCCCGTCTCTAAGACTTCAATTTTATCTTACAACTAAGGCCCACAAAACGCCAACCGTTCCTACACCCAGAAAAACAAGCCCCAAAACTTACCCCAGATAATTTTTTTTTTGCTCTCTTACTTAAAGCATACTTCACGAAGTTTAATATGAGCCCTACTCCCCCCGTCTCTAAGACTTCAATTTTATCTTATAAATAAGGCCCACTTCAAAGTAGCGTCTTATTTATCTCAAGAACAGCACACCAAAGGTAACCCGTTGTTCCCATAGAATCACCACCCCGCCCGGCTCTCACTAGACGAAAGACCCGAACGAAGTGCTTGTGAAGGGCCCCTCACAGGCCCTAGGCCCGTGGGGGGGACCTACTCTGACAGTCGATGAAGTCCCGTAGGCCCCCCACCGAGGCTTAATGGGGAGCCAAAGGCTCTTGTAAAAACCCCCACCTAAGCGGGAGTTATCTGGAGGCTAGTGCTCTCTAGTAGTGGAGTAGAGTTCTTTGGAGTACCTTATCGTATCTATCTTACGATAGGTACTCTAAAGAACTCTACAAGAACTACTATTCCACTACTATCCCCCTGGTCCTTCGTGTTTCAAAATTTTAATTATTTTGATTTTTATTAAGATTGATTGATTTCTGCTGTTTTTCATCGCAAGAAACCAAACCCGTGTGGCCACACCCGCATAAGGAGCCTCAATCGAAAAAAGGTAGCTCCGCGGGGCCAGAAAAAACTTATCCTAGTCACCCTTTAGTGTGTGCACACACTAAAGCTATGGATAGTTTTATATAAAAATTAAAGTAGGTGTCGAAACTCAACAACCTTAACTTAGGACAAAATTATCAGAACAGGAATCAAGTCTGACTCTAAATAAAAACCTAAAGCAAAATCCCTTTGAAAGTTTTAAAAGGAAGGCTAAACTTAGTAAAAAAGGTAGACTTTCCTTGCTTACTAACCACTTAATTAAAAAAGTTAGTGAAATGGTCTCCTTCAAATTTATACAACAAAATTATCTGCGCCCAAAGCAGCCCACGACTAAAAAGGAGGTCTTCGTGTAGCAATAACATATACACTAGGCTTACCGACTCCCTGTTTCAATAAGAAGCACACCCACTCTTTGAAGCTGGCCGTAGTCCTGCTCTTGTCTTCTTACTTAAAGCAGCCTTAACAAAGTGTTACAGGTAGTTAAATCCCTTATTACTATCAATCTTTAATCTCCCAAATCCTCCGATCTGCGACTACTTTAGAAACAGCCCCCTTTTCTTATTATTTAGACCGCGCTTCTTTACACACCTGTTTTAGGCGCCCGCTCTCTACTAGAGCTGTTAACAAAAATAAGTAACAACCGTAAGCCGGTTGCTTCTATAAAGCTACGACTGGATAAAAGGAAGGGTGAAGACACCACTTTTTTGTTGTAAGCAAAACACACTAATTTATGCTACTTCCTTGAACTAAGATAGGCCTACCCCACCTTTGACGACCCCGAAACTTTCTATAGTGCTAAGTCTCTAGCCTGCATTTTAACTAGGACTGGACAAATGTCCTTATCTTAGTCAACAGCCAAGTGTTTTATATAAACTAAGCCCCAATATTACCTACCCTCCCTAAAGTAAGAGGACCTACCCACCTTACGAGCCGAAATCGCATACGCTAATTACGCCACTTACCTTCCAGGCTTTATGGTTAGATAAAAACTGGCCCCAAAGCCTGGGCCAGCTTGACCTATTGAATGTGTAGTACTTTTAAAACATAAGATTGCGTAAAACTCATTTTCTAGATCAAACCAGCTGTTTAAACAAGCAAAGTATAATTTAAAGAGCAAACCTTAACTTGGTGATAAACCTCACTAACAACCTAATCACGAACCCAAAAGCTAAGCACCCCCGCTCATTCCTAGCTTACCCGGACCCATTGAACAAGTGCTTAATTTAATAGGGAAGCCCCTTCCGCTTTGGTTCTTAGTCTCCTAGGAGCCTGTCCAATTCTTGCAAGTTAAGCCTTTTTTGAAGCTGTAACCTTCTCACCCTAAAATCACGAGAGCCCTGAAGATTAGGAAGAAACCTAAGGACCTTCTCCATTTGAGGCATTCCTCAAATATCACCAGACCTGAGAACCTGGGTTGAAAGGAGGTTACCGACATTAACAGGGCTAGTAACTAAACAAGCAATGGGCATATTTCTATGTCCAACACCACAAAGCTCATAACAAAAGCCATGAGCAAACCCAGGTGCCAGCGGCTCAATAGCTACACAATTAATATGGCCAGGAACAGCGTCCGCTTTAACCCCGAAGCCAGGAACCCCTCATCTATGTATTACATCCCTAGTTGAAACTTTAACTTCATTCTTAACCCCGAAAGCCAAAATACAAGGTAAAGTTACATCACAACTAGAAATCCCAGTATTAAGAGAGACTCCCTGCTTCAGCATGTCACCAGGGACTTCGTAGGACTCCCTACTCCTCCTTCAGAACCCTCTAATCCCTAAACGTAAAAAGCCAGTATACAGCCCCCTTATATATTCTGCAAAGCCCTCTCACTGATGGTGATCAGCACAAGCAGCCTCTAAATCTTTTACATACCTGTCTGAAACATTCTCTATATCTACTGTATATGTGTAAACTCAAAATCACTGATTTCCGTGAGCCTCGACAGAGTGGGACACCCCTGAGCCCACCTCTATTATATAAAGGTTATAAAGGGAGACGCAACCGAGACCAAATAAAACAAAACTTGGACCGATTGTTCAAGCAATCTCTAAAGATTGGTTCTCCTTGATGGTGAAATCCCAACGGCCCTTAAGAAAAAGCTTTTGCAAAAGTAAACTTAATAAAAAATATCCAACTAAAACTATAACACTCACAATAACAATCAAGACCAAATCATGATATAAAATTAAATTAACCGTATTACTGGTCTGAGGATCAATCAAACCAAAATTAACCCATTCACCCACCTTTATTATGCCTTAATAAGCCCGACCTTGAAGATATAAGATAATAAAAATAAAGTCCGAAACTCGACCCAGCAGCTTCCCCTTCAGTACGAACCTAGGGCCATCTTCCGTTCCCAAAACGAATATTTTAACTAAACTACATACTGAAAACAAAGCCGCCTACCTAATTAAAGAGCCCTTTTGATTCTTACAGATATCGGCTGCTGCAATTATAGCAAGGAAAAGGTAAAAACTAAGAATAAGCATGCACTTTGCCCAACTTAAAGAGACGTAAACACAATCCCTATGTTCTAAGAAGAGAAAGCCCCTGGCCCCCACTTCAGAAAACACCCTCATCAAGAGGAAGCCAAAAATGAGAAACTTGAGAAAAGTTTTACTAAAAGAACCTATAGACTCTAACCCAGACCCTTTTTTTGTAATCTTTAGGGGAACTAAAGCCACAGCAAAAACAAAGACTACTAGAATACCCCCTAACAAGACAAGGAAATGGACAATAGCAAACAAAGGGCCTACGAAAAAAACAAGACAGAACCTAGAAATCAGACCAAAGAAGAGACCGATAGCCACCAATTGAATCGGATGGGTATATTTTAATAATACTTGGATAACCAAAAACACGCTAGCCATAACAACCCACCATTCCACTGTAAACCAGAGTATGAGCATAGTGCCCTCTACAATACTTGAAATACTGAAGTCTATATAACTTAATACCCTTATTAAAACTCATACTTGGGTAGCCCGCTTCAAAATAGAAAATTTTTAATACTCATCTAACTTTAAAGCCAAGATACCACGGTTTCACGCCTATCCTAAGACCGAATAGAACCACTACAAAATTTTAATTTTATTAACATTATAAAGTTCTTGTGGACCGTAAAACCTCCTTTCCGGAGCTAACAACTTATAATCAATCAGAAAAGCCCGTTTTAACAAAACTATAACCGCCTTTAAAGAAGGGTCTTTGATTAAAATAAAAGGAACCCTTTCTACTCCTAATGTCAATCCAGCTTTTATCCTCTTTTAACTAAGATCTAGACTAGCTTAAATTCATAATATAACCTAAACTAACAATTTAATAAAACTATCAATTATAGACCTTCTGTTTGGAAAACAGGGATACTCTTTATACTACTTTATTTTTAAGTGTGGAAGCGCCGAGGAGTCATCCCATATTCTGCCACATCAAGGCAGCCCAATTTAATCTGGCACAGCACTCCTGCATATATACTGATTTGAAAGAAACGGCGCAAGGGTAGAAAAACCCAATTCCGGAGTGCAAATCCGATCTTTTTAATTAAAGTATTGCGCTTCAACCTACCCTTCTAGCTAATAAAGGGTCAATACTAAACCTCTTAGAATACCAAAAATTCTTGTGCTAAACACCACTTTATTTAAATAGGTCATACCTACAGTAATACCAGTATTCTAACCTCAGGGAAGAAAATATTTAGAAAAAACTTTTAAATAAAGGTAGCTCCTTTGTAAACTCACTTCTTCTCCCCCGCTTCTGAAGAGTCCTTACGAATAAAACCGAAAGGGTTCTCTCGCCAAGGATGGAACCGCATAGGAAAGGCCCCGTGACGCCTAATCCACTCACCCTCAGTTTTACAAACAAAAGCAAAGATTAAACATCGCTGTGCTAAGAACCTCTCCCATAAAATGAAGGTTCAATAGTATAGAGCAAATAGACAAATAACGGATCCTCACCTGGCTACGAAATTAAAAAGGTGAAACACCTCACTATACTGACCCACACGCCGAGGCATCCCAGCCATACCTAAAAAATGCATAGGGAAAAAAGTAATATTTACACCCACAAACATAGCAAAAAACTGACCTTTCCTCCAAACAGGATGAAGACCAATCCCCGTTGCCATTGGGAACCAGAAATGGAAACCAGCAAATATTCCAAAAATAGCCCCTATTCTTAGAACATAATGAAAATGAGCTACTACATAATAAGTATCGTGCAATAATACATCCAGAGAAGCCCTAGCTAGAACGATTCCGGTTAAACCCCCCAAAGTAAAGAAAAAAATAAAACCAAAAGCCCAGTACATTATAGTTCAGTTACGAACCATTCCCCCAGCCATAGTAGCTAACCAGCTAAAAACTTTAACCCCGGTAGGAATAGCGATTACAAGAGTCAGGGTCCTAAAATAAGCACGACTGTCCGCATTTATACCCACCGTAAACATATGGTGGCCTCAAACAATAAACCCTAAAAGGCCGATAGAAAGTACCGCATTAATTATCGGTAACTTACCAAAGATAAAGGGCTTAGCCCTTCCTACTTTAACAATGTGAGAAATTATCCCAAAAGCAGGAAGAATTAGAATGTACACCTCAGGATGACCAAAAAACCAAAATAAGTGAATGAATAGAACCGTATCCCCAAGCCCAACCGGATCGAAAAATCTTGTATTGAAATTACGATCCGTTAAAAGCATTGTTAAAGCCCCTGCCAAAAAAGGCATAGCTACGATTAACAAGAACCTAGTCACCCCCATACACCAAACGAATAAAGGAGTCCGGTATAGCCTTATAACCTTTATTCGCATTCTAATAAAAGTAGTGAAAAAATTAATGGAAGCTAAAATAGAAGAAACACCCCCGACGTGTAAGGATAAGATAGCATAATCTACAGCAGGCCCAGGGTGCCCCATGTAACTTGAAAGTGGGGGGTAAATAGTTCACCCGGTTCCTGGCCCACCTTCAGAAAAAGCAGAAGCTATTAACAAAAGTATAGAAGCTGGTAGTAACCAGAACCTTACGTTATTTATCCGAGGGAACCTTATATCGGGAACCTTCAACATAAGAGGCACTAATCAATTGCCGAAACCTCCTATTATCATTGGCATAACTAAAAAAAAAATTATAATTAAGGCATGGGCCGTAACAACTACATTGTAGGTCTGCCCATCCAACATCATCTCCCCCGGTATTGCGAGCTCCATACGAATAATCATTCTAAAGCCTGTGCCCGCCATACCGGCTCAGTATGAAAACACAAAGTACAATGTACCAATGTCCTTATGGTTAGTCCTGTAAACCCAACGAGAAATTCAATTTTTTATATTCTCAAAGGAAAAACTTAAGTCCTTCAACATCTATTTGGCAGGTCCATTATTAATTTTTAACCAAAATCCTACTGATATACAACCCGAGTGTCTTAAGGACATAAGCCCACCTCACCACCTTCAACGGTGAATTCTGTATAAACTATTAAAAC
>CAVMCB010000131.1:0-180421 GCA_963678985.1 Spisula subtruncata | reverse complement strand
ATGAACGACACAGGAGCCTTTGTTACATAACAACTTCACAGCTAGTTTGTGACAGCTTGGCAGTATGCAAGACAGTAAATATTTGGTAACAATCGGGATAAAGTCTCTAGTGACCTCTGTGTTGATAACAACGTACCTAAATTAGGATTTGATAATTGATACAAGGTTTTTCATAATTCATGTACATTTAACTGTCACAATAACAGAATGCAATGAGAAAAACCCCGGTTTGTTTATACAAATGGAAAGCTATCATTCCAAAGTTCCAGTATACATATGGCTATATTTCTTTATACGCAATTCATGAAATAAGATTCTTACAACAAGTCATTTTGTCGATGAACGTCAACTTGACATCCATATTGCATAAGTTTCTCCGAGTCCAAGTATATAGCTTGTACAGTATACAAAGGATACATCACCGTAAAAACGTTGGAATGATTTACAAGTTTACAAGTTTATTTAATTGTGACATGCAGGTCACCGGCCACTACACAATAATATTTACATTACATAAATATACATAACAATACAGCACAAGCTGGAGACATATTGGTTTACAAGACATATAGAGATATAAGTGTACATAAATAGTACAAATACTTTCCACATACGCAGGATATGATCAGGGTATCATTTTGAGAAATTGTAGTTACAAGATTATAGACATACATATATATGTAACATTACTATAAACACATAATATTTAAAAGTACTAAGATTACCCAGTTAAAGTTTTGCGACATGGTAACATACCTAAACATAAAGACATTTTAATCAACATAGCTCAAAATTAAAATGCTATTTAAATTATCAAAATAGTAAGATTCTCTGTAAGACATAAAACTTACTATACGTTTTATAGTGCAATATAAGATAAAATTGAAAAATACAAAATTTATCATAGTTGGCAAGAAATTCTGATCTTCCTTTGAAAGCAAAATATAGATACATGTACATAGCAATGTTTCTAATCAAATTTTCGTTTTTGGAAGACATAAGCTTTTTTAAATTTGATATCATAATGAGGCATAATTAACGTAGATGTAATATACTGATCTCTCAAATCTTTATATAAAGGACATACTAATGCAAAATGCATTTCATCTTCTAATAAACATTCACAAAATGCACAGTATCTACCTTTACTATCTTAGAATATGATAATGTCTACCCTTTTCGATCATAACGCCAAGTGATGAGTTTTTAAATGACGATAGACATTTTTTAATTTTTACACTATCGATACAAGCAATATATTGCTAAAGGTCAAGTGTGATTTTCTATTCTTTGTATAGGCATAATTTAGCATTTAATGAAAAATTATTACTCCATGTTTGTATGTACTGGTCTTTAAGCCTTTGTTCATAACACTTAAGAAACATTTTACTGTTATTTACAAGCTGTGCTTCCCATATGTAACCCGATTTTTGTGCATATAAATTCATGTAAAAATATCTTTTACAAGCAAATAGTGTAGTTCGTCGCATAGTTTACTATAAAAAGTTACCCATATGTAAATGAATATTTAGTTGATTTATTTACGCCCTAAACGTGTAAACATTCAGTGAGTGTATGTATGCTCTATACATTGGAAAGTAACTAGTATGCTGTACATAGGAAGATGAATGGAATGCTGCTCACAAAGACTAAAATGACATTTTATAACATTACTGATTTCCGCTATAAAAGCCATGAACCTTTGATAGAACAATCGACCACTTCCTTGAAAGGTCATTCCAAGATGCTTTGATGCAGACGGATACATGATAGAAGACTTCAAGTACAAAATACATGTAAAATATTGCAATCAATCGATAATTTTATCAGACTTGACGACAAAATATAGACATGTTGGTGTCAAACAAAGATGGCTGCACACGTAATACCCTTTGATTCGTGGTTTTGATTTCCCCGTAGGTAAATATCGGTCAAATTAACAACATCAACTATTGCAAAAAGAATGTGTATTGCTTTGTTTCTTTCTTCAATTGAATTTAAGACAAACAATGAGAATTTTTTATTTTACTAACTTTATTGCTAACTCCATGGCTCATGGATAAGATGACGAAAAGGGAACATATATACTCAATCGTGTTTGACGATTTGATGAACATTTGAGTCTCTGCAGGAACGAATGCTTTTAGAAAAAGTTATTTCCGGTCAAAAATTTCAGGCAGTTTTCCGAGGTGAATGGTCCTTGGAAAATAAAAAAATTGTTATCTGTAAACGGTTGCCCCTATCATTTTCTTTCGAATTATAACCATCTTTTTAAAACTATTCAATAAATAAAACAAACAATTTAAAAAAGAAACCCAAAGGGAAGTAAGAAATACGCTACTGTACTGGATATACGGCGCTCGCGTCGTGTTATACACATCGACAAGCAAGGGAAGTCATTCTAGCGTATTTAATTGTAAACATTCAGTTCAAGGTCGTTCATACAAAAAAAATCGTGTGCTAAAGTTTACTTAAGCCTGCTTCAGACGTTACTTATCCAAAACGAAGAACTATAGCATATTCATTTCAATGGATTCATGATTCCGGATTGATCACGGTTCAAGGTCAATGTTCTACATTCCATCGAAATTGGAAAGATAGTCGCGAAATCATGTTTCTGATGGGCTTTCCTTGGGAGCTGGAGTTCGGTAATCACAAGTATGAAAGCTGTGGAGCGCAATGGTGTGATGTTGTTTGTGGTCTTTTATAATTAATTAGGCCCCGAATTAATGTCATGCGGTGTCGCTTTTGCAATATCTTCAATTCTACAAGGCTTGATGCTAAACCGATACAGTATGGACTGGACGAAATGTGGTTACAGCAGAAATTATTCCTGGAAACTGCTCTCAAGAATACAGTAGGCCTACAATATAGGTACGCCATCGATTGTATTAATTTGGAAACAAAATTATGAAAATTTGAATGTGTTGTGTACAAAAAGATATTTACATTACAATGCTTGCATACATTATTTTCACCCTTGACTAATGCAAAGCTACTGGATCCCTATCCATAACCTAGGCGCTAACAAATTACTTTGTGGTAATGCTTTAGTACATGTAATTACCACTTATACATGTATATAACAACCAGCGAGCAGTGTTTGTCAATTGCATAGTATACTGCACCGTTTATCAGCACTGCTAAGTGCTTTCGTATGAGACAGGGCGCTTTAGCAGCACTTTTCAGCGCTACGCAACAGTCTGCTAGCCACCAGCGCTCGCCGAAATATTTTATATTTTTCACTTTGTCCGATATATATGTACTAGCGCTTATTTTAAGCAAGCTGTTTCTAAGCATAGCGCTCGATAGCGTGACAAAGTAACAGTACATTTCCCATAATGATTGCCTAACATATACTGCTCATCTAAATGATCAAATGTTAGACAACTGGTTGAGCACCATTATACTTTTGGGTTCAAGTCCCAGTTTAGATTATATAGTTGTTACATAGCAAATCTAAACTTTTGAATGTTATTATTTCTGGTATTAAATGTAAAGAGGAAACGTGGTCAGTTGCTGATCAAATAACTATCTCTGTTTATTGTATAACATCTAAAGTCAACTCACATTTATATTAGTCCGTTTCTATCTGAAACATTGCTTAGCAGTTATCCAATATCTGTTTAATCCCTCATTTAGGCGGTGCCTTAGAAGAAGACACGATTGGAAAATAATACATTCAAAAGATAGCACAATAATTACATACAGATACTGTATTAGGAACGACAGTGTTTTAGGTAGTCCAGTGGTAGGAGTCTGATGATCCAATTATTGTGGGCTCGACTGTTGTGTGTGTCTGCTTCCGGGCGGATAATAATAAGAATGTTTTATACGTTTGCCACCTCATACACATTAACTTGTTCAACATTATTTCGGAGTAAACTTTAAAACACTAGGTCCAGTTTACACCAGGCACGTAAATTAATCTGGGATACTTCGGTATTTTCTTTATCATGTACTATCCCTATAAATAACTAATACGACAACGTAAACTGCTTAAGATTACATTATTTCACGTATTATAGTTCCTTGTTAGGTATTGTATGTGTATATCACAACAACACGCGGTTTTCCAGCGAACAACAATTCAATCATTGATTACTTACACCCATATATAAATGTCAGTACAAGGCAATGACCGAAATATCGAACGGATACGACGTCGTTTTCACAGACTGTCATAGTCATCCTGACTATTTTATGAGCATTCGTATCGTAACGTACACTTCTACAATAAATGTGATGTAAATACAATTTTCGTTCATACATTTGGTATTTCAATTTAAGTATACTTCGGAGAACTATCAAACGTTATCTGTCCATGTATAGTAGGTGAATCTACATGTTTCCGAATGTTTAATACATTCAAGAAAAATTATATACTGTAATGTAAATGCGTCTCGACATTGTCGTATACAAGCTTAGAATCTATACGTCACTGACACCCCATCATGGTCTCACACATATCATATACTGATTACAACACCAATAAAGTCCTTCAGTATGGTTTACTGAAATTAATAAAACATTCTTTGTGTGCATTTCGTTGCGCAGATAAGTATAGTTAAATGCTGCTACTAGTCAATGAGAATTTGCTCTTGACAGACATAATGCGTGGAAAATTTCTATCAGCAAATAAAACTACAGGGATGTTATATATTTTGTTTTCTGAGTTAATAGTCAATAATAACTTATGTGCTGTCTGCTTTATCACCGTTGTTGAAATTTGCATTCTGTGAAATTTGATATCGACGGAGCCGAACCAAAACCCCGTAAATCAATTTCGGCGCGAAAACTTTTTTTGCAGCATCCGCATCTGCTTAATGTCCCGCGCATGTCTGTCTTGTCGCCACTTAAATAGATAGCCAATCATGCTACTTAGATGGCGACAAGACAGAAATGCGCGGGACATCTAGCAGACAGATGCGGATACTGCAAAAAAGGTTTTCGCGCAAAAATTGAGTTATGGGGTTTTGGTTCGGCACCGTCGATATACTAAACATAGGCGTAGGTACTGTTAGTCACTGGCATCAGGTGCTAGCATGTTGTTGAGAAATAAGTATGTACATGTACTAGGCGATGTTTTGTATCAACCTAAATATAAGTAGTTTTTAACACTTTGCAAAGGCGGATGTAACAACTCATTGTGAATCATTAAACATTCAGTTACGTATCGACATTTGCCCTTAAGCTAGAGATTCTCTATTTGCCGGTAAGATGCATTAATTTTGTTTTAAACGTTGCACTCTTAGACAACATTACAGAGGATAACTAACAATATGTAAATGAATTCACCACTTTCAACATTAAACATTCAGTTACGTATCGACATTTGCCCTTAAGCTAGAGATTCTCTATTTGCCGGTAAGATGCATTAATTTTGTTTTAAACGTTGCACTCTTAGACAACATTACAGAGGATAACTAACAATATGTAAATGAATTCACCACTTTCAACAAGCTTAATGTATCTGCTTCATGATAGGAATACGAGATATGTCCTGAACATATTTAGAAAATCCTTTGTGTTTAAATTGTTTCTGACATACGGCGATTGAAAGAGGGTACTCCATTTATATCAAGCTGCTCAAATACTGGGATAGTCAATTGTACCAAAGCCTTACCACAGACAGTTTAGATAATGCAACTACAAGGTTTGTGCTTTGAAATAATTTGATAAGCATACCAGAATTGTCAACTATATTCAGACATTTTGGTGTCGTAAACAGATTTCAGAACATGTTATATCAATGGAACCATGATTATGATTTCCCATTTGGTCAATAAATTTCGCTTTAGCATCAAGAAACATCTTGGAATAACTACATTGTATTGAGAACAGCTTTTCTTGAGTGTGCGTAATTCAATTGATCCGAATTATATTTTTCTCACGAGTGTAGTAAAACGTATCAATACAAGCAAATGTTGTAAATGTGATAGGGTATTCGATTTATTTTCTTTTAGGTTTAAGCCTATTGTGACTTAAGAGTACTTGGCTACCAACCCCAGCCATTATTCGTTCAATAACTATTCTTGAATCGGTATGCTTGTCTGCCTGTACATAACATAGGCCCAAACATTTTCCTGTACATGTAGTATATGGTCGGCTTTTGACGAACGTTCACAATGACTCCGAAGATTAAGTGTCGGTATGAATCAATGATGTTTCCTGTTATTCAATGTATAGTATTACGCTTCATAAGGAGAAATGTCTACGTTGGGTGATTATTATACGAATCACACCAAAAACATGCAAAATACATTCACCAACTGTAACAATATGAACTTAGAAATATTTATAAATTTAGTGTACTGACATTATATGAATACCTACATAGTACTAATCTTGCTTTACTCAAGTTCTAAACAAACCGACGCACACAGGGGCAATAAACGGAATGATCATGCAACCACTAAATTGGATATAGCGCATCATTTTCCTCTTAATAAATGATATTCAGCTAGCTTTCGTGATAGACGGCCATTCTCAGGTTGTCAGATAATGTCTGGTAAAGCATGTTAGGTTGTTTATTTGACTAGAAACTGATATTGTTGTACGACCTAAACGATTGACGGC
This sequence comes from Spisula subtruncata, assembly GCA_963678985.1. NCBI lineage: Eukaryota > Metazoa > Mollusca > Bivalvia > Venerida > Mactridae > Spisula > Spisula subtruncata. The sequence goes on along the minus strand of CAVMCB010000131.1, from coordinate 173,842 downwards.
TATAGTTCCTCTGCATATTTCGCATATTTAAATGATATAAGAGGATCGTTTATGTTATGAGTAAGATTGCCGCTTTTCTATATCAACGTTTTAAGGTGCAACGAAAGTGTTACTTACATGTAAGCAAGTCTTTCTAGAGAAACATTCGACTGTTTAAAGGAGAATCGCAAACAATAAAAGACAAAAACACAAGGTGTCCCTGTCTGTCTTCATAGCCAATAGGTTGAGAGTTCTCTATGTTGGAAGATATATTAGGCTCGAATCCAGTCCGGGACAAATCTAAGTCATTAAACTGGTACAAGTATGTCTCTATTTTTTAGCGCCAAACATAGTCTAAATACGGATTTTACCGTCGACCTCAATGCACGTGTCTTATCAAGTACACCGATCACTACTTCGAACACGTGCATTTTAGAAAATAGATTGAAGAGGAAATGTAATACTATAAGCAGAAAATACTGATTTATACCTTGAAATTAATATTTCCGCAGATAAATAACAAGTTATATTAATTAGAACTACATGTTATTAACGTTAGACAAAGGAACGCATGTGTTGACTTGACTATGTATTGTTTTAAAATCCCAAACTTTGCTTTACGGATCGTATGCCAACGGAGTATTGTTCAATTTATTAAACTGTAATGAGGAATGTGGTATTTTGAAATTGAGAGGTTTTGTCATATCCGATATTATTACAAAGAGTTAATTAAATCTTTTTTTTTATCTGGCAAAGATCATAATGGAATCTCCACAAAATGGAGTAATAAACATATAATACACCTAGACACTTTAGACAAGATAAAGTTCTCAAATAAACGTGCGATGACATGCATGTTTGGGATAACATTGATAAAAAACAACAATAAATACAAGTTCAAGTGACTAGCTGTAGAGGAATGAGGGGCACAATTTCATTCTTTCAAAGATCTGAATAAAAAACGATCGGATACGGGTAGACATACTGATGAGTTTAATAAATGATAACATCTCATGAACAGGAATCTCGACTTGAGCGACTATATATTTGTACTTGACAATGTAGACTTAGCTAAAACGTCAAGTGATGTGTCCACCCTGTGTATGTGGGGTTTGTGTTGTATCCATACGAGTCTGAACATAAAGAAGAAAAACAAAACCCTAGTGTTAGTGAATATAATCAGGCAACAATGTCTTCAGAGTGATAAATATAAATTGCAGAACTATACAAGTTTCAAAATTCACTGAACTAGATCAGTCTAGAAAATATATTTCATTTGAAAAAAATAATTATGGAAACATATTCATGTTGTGACAACGTCGTACATGTAAGAAACTGAGATATATCATGATATGACATATGTTGAAGAGAATAGAATATAATATATATGACATAATCATTGAAAGGGTTACTGAACTTGACTTTCGTCTAAAACATATTCGAGATATAATGACGTAATTAGGGGAAATTATTCTACAAAAAGCGAAATAGTCTTTTTAACTACCATATTCTGCTCCATTAGAAAATATCAAGTAATACCTTTATAGTAATAGCCAAGACAATCCCATTATGTTTCGTACGAGGGAACTTTGGTACATAAATCGCCCACTTTATACCCGTTATTGTCCAACTTTAATTATTTTCTGTCTACAGTGACATTCTACTAAAGACTTTTCTATCTAAAGTACTATCACGCGGTACGTAGATTCTTTTTCAGAATTAAATAGTATTATTGTATACCATTGAAAATAACAACATTTGTGAATTAAACGGATACTTTACATAGAAGGGAATTCGGTCAATATAGCATACAGCACAACTCTACTGTATCTAGCAAACAGTGCTTATTTCACCGATCTATACACACCAATTGAATTTTAAACATATCACACACTAGTACAATGTACCTCATAGTCTCATCAATACAAAAACACAATATTTCATTAAGGAAGCTCATTAATTATAATATCATCTTGAGCTTCCTTGATCAATTCATGATCAAAGGTTCTGACACATAGTGGCGATGAATTTAATCATGAAACACTGTCTCGAGAGTGATAAAAATAAATATTACAGAACTATAAAAGCTTCATAATTTACTGAAATATATTATTCGATCAAATACATACCATTTAGATTAATGTAAAATAGAATCCTATCATGTTGTGACACCATCGTGAGAAAGTGAGATATCTTATGTAAGTCGCGGATGTAAATGTTGTATGATGTGATATATGTTTTAGTAAATATTCGGTTTGAGAGAAAATAGCAAGATCTATATGACGTACACAGTGTCGTATTATACGCTTACATGCTATATGTCAATATAAAACAACAACGATTGTTACACCCATTGTTATTTATAATTATTACCTCTCACATTTTTCTTAATGTTAATTTGCCATAGACAAACATGTAGTATTCTTACTACTTCGATCAAGCGGATCAATACGCCACGTGGTTGAACATTGTTTACCGTCAGCAGGGTGATAGTACGTTTTTGACATTAATTTTCATGTCACGTGGTATAGGTATAAATGCCAAAACAAACATGGCGGCGTTTGCCATCCACATAACCATGGTTCTAGTTCGAGTTCTCTATACCCAGCCACGTATTGGGTGGCGAAAAGTATTCCAATAATTAATTTTTTCTACGGTATCTTGGACACATTAATATTTTTCGCTACATATTTCCCTTTGCGTAGATTGAAGTTGTTTACTTTCCGGTCAGCAAACCAAGATGTTGGATGTTGAATCCTTTAAATAATCAGGTAATTAACTACTTACACACGATTTGAGTACTTTGGCAAACAAGGAGTCTTTAACTCATATTATACATACATTAGGCCATGAAATCGACTCCTGTAGAGTTCACTTAGAGTTCACTTAAAGATCATGCGTACCCGTAACGCTTCGTACCTAAATATATCTACCAAAAAGATTGTGGACAAACAAAGTTCGAGGCAATAAAATAAATAACACATAGATTTTAGGGTGACATTAAAAATGTTATCCCTCGTAAAGTACTGTTACCTGTGGGCTTCGCCCCTTTGGGTAACAGCACTTTCCTCAGGCTGACAGTTTTACTTTCTTCCTCAAAGCTATGTGTTATTTATATGTTGTATGGCATGGAAAAGTATTTAATATAATGCAAACTCAATCAAGTGTGCTTATGCTTTCTGTGATAACGATGAGACAAGGATGTAGTTGAAGGTATTAGTGAATTGAATCTCATTTCCATTTGTTTTGCAAAATACTAGACTATGATAATGTTTAAAGATATGGTAAGATTAATTGTATCCCACATCATGGGTCACATAACATGACAAATCAACAAGTTTACGTATCAACTGAAACAGCAGATGAAAAAACCTTCATTTTGATTATTATAAAACAACTAAAATAGACTTTCTAAACGAGTATAAATAAAATGTTGATGTTTCATATTTAAGATATTCCATTGTGTTTATCTATGAATTGGTTGGTTAGCAACACTATTTTACATTGTTCGCTAAATCAATATTCGTTGAACAGTTTGGAACTGACATTGTAACACAAACGTTTCAGAGATAAAATAACGCAATTTGAGGAAAAGTGTTCACCAGAAAGCGAATTGTACTTCCATCGACCATAAACTGCTCCATTATAAAATATGAACCAATACGTTTAGAGTAAATGTTTAGTCAACACAATCACATTATAATTTGTATGTAGGAAATATGGTACATAAATTGTCCACATGATGCGCGTTGTTAGTCAATTATTATCTGTCTACAGAGACGTTCTATTAATGATTTCCCTTTCCACAGTACTAGAAAGACGGTACATGTGTTCTATTTGAGTATCATTGTACGTAATTGAAAATAATATTTTAATCGTGAATGAAACGGATACTTTACATTGATAATACGGTCCATATTGCATACAGCACAACTTCGCTTCGCCTAGCTAACAATGATCACTTTCGGCGACCTATACACACACATTGACCCAATATAGTATATTTTAGTCACTAGATTTAGCTACATGCATAATTATTACGTACTATATGTTATAAATAGCGTTTAAATGAATGTGAAAAAATAACTAAAAATTGTCGATGCTCCCCCGAGTTGTGTTAAATATCAGCGTGTTTTGTAAGAGACATAACAGCAACACTGTCAAACTTCTATTTTTAGCAATACCTGACATTAAAAGGTAATCCGCTAAAATTCCCTTGATAATTCTTACTTGAAGTATTTTAGGCTGATGAATTATACATAGGTACCGTTGCGACTTCAAATCATATCACCGTATGTCATTGTAGATGGCATGCTGAGTTATATTATATTTTTGTAATAAGGTGTGATCCTGTTACAATTATCAAGGGATGAAATATAATAGTCCGGCAGATAAACAGTATATTTTGGGGTAACCGTGCAATGTCTTCTATACAAAATGTTTTTGCAGTTTTTTGTTCGCTGGACCATACCATTACAGAATCCGAGTGATGCCACTTTGTCATCATTGAGCAATTCTCAGAATGGGGCCCCAAAGGGGGTATATGAATGCTCATGAAGTAACCAGTATAAATACATGTTTTTTTTATCAAATATACAGGAAAATACACTAAATGCTGTTTATAGTTTGCCAAATAATGTGTTCATTAAATTTATAAACATTTGTAATAGTAATTTGTGAAAATGAGGCCACACTTGTGGTTTACACTTGCAACGAGGCCCGGTATTAGACAACAAATGGTTTATATTAATAAATGATGCATGTTTAACAAATGTTTCCTTATATCTATTATTCAAATTGAATTCAGTGACATTGGTAAGTACAAACATTGAATTAATTTACTTGAGGCCCCGTCATCATTTGTCAAATGAGGCCCCAAAGGTGGTATATGAATACATATACATAAGGCTTTTATCGAAATAATCAGCTTAAACAAATATAATTTATTATATTCAATCAAATTTAACATTAAGAAAAATGTGAGAGGTAATAATTATAAATAACAATGGGTGTAACAATCGTTGTTGTTTTATATTGACATATAGCATGTAAGCGTATAATACGACACTGTGTACGTCATATAGATCTTGCTATTTTCTCTCAAACCGAATATTTACTAAAACATATATCACATCATACTACATTTACATCCGCGACTTACATAAGATATCTCACTTTCTCACGATGGTGTCACAACATGATAGGATTCTATTTTACATTAATCTAAATGGTATGTATTTGATCGAATAATATATTTCAGTAAATTATGAAGCTTTTATAGTTCTGTAATATTTATTTTTATCACTCTCGAGACAGTGTTTCATGATTAAATTCATCGCCACTATGTGTCAGTACCTTTGATCATGAATTGATCAAGGAAGCTCAAGATGATATTATAATTAATGAGCTTCCTTAATGAAATATTGTGTTTTTGTATTGATGAGACTATGAGGTACATTGTACTAGTGTGTGATATGTTTAAAATTCAATTGGTGTGTATAGATCGGTGAAATAAGCACTGTTTGCTAGATACATCAACTACATACAGCAACTGTTGCGCCCAACAGTACATTACACAATTGCATCAATAAAATTACTGAACAAAAGGCAGCAATAGTTATTACAAGTTTCCCTTAACAATTTCACATGTATCAAGCTATGACAACGTTGAGCATCCTGCTCATTAACAATCAATTGTGTAGTAATTTTAAGTGTAAAAACAGCAAGTTTCACCAAACTTGTCCAGGCAATTGCATCCAAAAAAAAAAAAAAAAAAAAAAAAAAACACCAACAAAACAAATAGTATTTGTCTGGTAAAGGATCTACAATAATATCCACAATTCTTTTCTCATTACATTTCTGATATTCTATAAATACTACCATAATACACCACCCGTATTATATTACCACTTGGTACATCTACAACTACATACAGCAACTGTTGCGCCCAACAGTACATTACACAATTGCATCAATAAAATTACTGAACAAAAGGCAGCAATAGTTATTACAAGTTTCCCTTAACAATTTCACATGTATCAAGCTATGACAACGTTGAGCATCCTGCTCATTAACAATCAATTGTGAAGTAATTTTAAGTGTAAAAACAGCAAGTTTCACCAAACTTGTCCAGGCAATTGCATCCAAAAAAAAAAAAAAAAAAAAAAAAAACACCAACAAAACAAATAGTATTTGTCTGGTAAAGGATCTACAATAATATCCACAATTCTTTTCTCATTACATTTCTGATATTCTATAAATACTACCATAATACACCACCCGTATTATATTACCACTTGGTACATCTATAATATATTATTTGTTCCACCGATAAAATCTACCATTATTCAACAACAGTGATGCTATATATTGTGAAGTTAATACACAAATTGTATGACCACATAATTTACCATAATACATCACTTGTATTATATAAATACGCAAATTGTATCAACACATGATATACCATAATACCTCCCTTGTATTACTGAGTTATGTTCCATAAATACACAAATTGTATCAACACATGATATACCGTAATACCTCACTTGTATTACTGAGTCATGTTCCATAAATACACACATTGTATTAACACATAATATACCATAATACCTCCCTTGTATTACTGAGTCATGTTCCTCAATACACCCATTGTATCCAAATACACAAATGGTATCACTTCACAATATACTAGGTTACATCACCTGTATTAGACAGTATTCCCTTAATACTTCAACCATAATACCATAATAAAAATAGTGTACCCATAACCACTGTATGAATAAAATATCGGAAGATGTACTTTTAATACCTCGCCCGTATTACTAACTTTAAAAAAAAATGTACTTAATCAGTATTGTAAACTGATAACAATATAACACATATAGTGTTACAAATGAGTATATGCGCATAATATATATGCAGTGTATGTATATAATAATATTGAGGCAGATTTATACTATTCTATTCTATTCTAACATATTCTTATTCTTAAGTAACAAGCACTTGAGGTCGAAGTAATGAGAACAAACAGTACTGATAAGTAACTGATGTGCGAATTGGTTATAAAACCAATATAGAGAAATGTTGTTTAATTGTTTAAACAATAAAATAGTGTGCGTATCTAAGCACTAGTATTTATGTAATAATAATTACAATTTTTTTTTGATGTTTTTTGCCTAAGACTGTACAAACAGATTTAGAATCTGATATGTGTGTTTAAACTTCTTTTCTCAAACGGCCTAGGACATGGCCTCTGATAAGGCTTCTGACAAAATCTACTACCAGCATAATGCCTGTTCTCATTGCTAATACATGTATTTTGGGTCTGACAACCAACGCTAACATTACATTTATTTTTCGGCAACATGCCTTTAATCTCTTTAAGTTCAGACAAGAACTGCTCCATCACTATCCCTATAGTATGGACATCATTTTTGAGAATAGAAATATCTGATTCTCTAGCAAGACAATTGGGGCAAGATGCCGAAGTAGCCGGTTCTAGAACAGAAGAGGAGGATGGAACGACAGCCGAAGAGGATGGCAAAGGAAGTGCTGAAGAGGGTAGCAAAGGAAGTGCGGACGAGGATGCAAGAGGTGCTGCAGAGGAAAGCAAAGTTTCAGAAGAGGAAGAAGAGGAAGACGGGGAGGAAGAGGAAGAGGATGACGCCGACAAAGAAAGACTGCTGCTGCTGCTAGATTTAGGACAAGCCTTCATGGCAATAAAGTGATCGTGGTCAGTTAAACTGAAAGGAGACAACTGAGCACCGTTTAATTAGGTCGGGAGGATGTGCTCAGTGCCAGCATCTGACGCACAATCCAACCCACAGCTGAAAGCAGCTTCAGAAATAATGTCTCTAGCAACAGCAGCACTAGAAGGACCACGTTTCCTAGAAACAAAATACCTATCACTATCCTCTTTACTTAACCGTAATACGTCGTTCTCTGTAACCAGATAGTGCTTCAGATTTTGGAGAAGACTGTCAGGCTCATTGACGATTTCGTTATTTGCAAGCATGGCATTAACAGTTGCCTAATGAGCTGGGTAAACTCTGCTGTTGGTGTGGTTCTCCAACTCTGTTTTAGATGTTGAAATGAATTTGCAGATGCTGCAGTAAAATGGGACCATGTCAATAGCGACGTGCTTTCTGTAGAAGTGTGATAACACTTTCGAACGCTCCCCATGGAACACGTTGGTAGTACACCTCGTACACTTATACACTCTGCCTCTTGTGTTGGCAACAGGTTTAGAACCACTCATTGTCACAATTGGTCGTGTATTGCTATACATCCTGAAGTTGTAAGATAAAAAAAAATATTTTACTGCTGGGTCAGTAAATATCATAAAATCATTGATTCATGGTTTTACCTGTTATCAGGTGAATGAACGGATTCACATATTCTATAATATCGTTGCCTCTGTCTTATAAATATCATATTATTATACACGCACATATACATAAATAAATACACACATTTTGGCTCAAAATTTTATCCTCATAATATCATATACAAAATAGAAAATCCATCTTCTATGTGTTCTAAATGTACTAGTAAACGAAAAATACTAATACAAGTTTTCATAATTTTCATAAATATCCATTACATTGAGTTAATATATAAAGCAACTCATTACTTTACAATAAGTCATAAAAAAAATGGGACATAGTTCTCAACATAGGATGCTTTACACAGTATCAGTAGTACTTAAAATTAACTCTCTTTGTTTAACTACTCATTTCGGAGGATTATCTCCCCTGTATAGCTTCACCTTGTCATGGTGTATTATTTGTGATTTTCCACACTTGGAAAATTGCACCTTGTAGTTCTGATTATTCAGTTTATCTGTTACCAGAAATGGTCCAGTATATGGCATTACTAGTTTGGGACAAACATTTGCCTTCCTAGGATTTTGCAAATGCCATACAATATCACCTTTCTTGTACAAAGTACATGACTGATTTGCATCGTATAACTCTTTTTGACGCTTTGTATTACATTTCAGGTTTTCCCTACATACTTGGTGAGCTTTACCCAATTTACTTCTGAGTTTATCAACATACTCGCCATATGACCTAATTTTTTCTTGGGTACTAGTACCTGTTATGTTACCAAATGCTATTTCAGCTGGTAATCTGACTTCTCTCCCTAACATAAGGAGGTTTGGTGTGAGTTTAGTGCTCTCATTAGGGGTAGCTCTATATGCAGCTGCTAAACAACCTAAATTTAAATCCCAGTCCGTCTGTTCATTCTTAAGATATGCTCTTATCATTCTGGTAAGAGTTTTCATGAACCGTTCAGCTTGACCATTGCATTTAGGGTTTCTAGTGCTAGTTCTTGTTTTTCTAATTTCTAGCATATTACAAAGTTCAGTGAATATTTTGCTTTCATAATTGGCACCCTTGTCACTATGTACTATTAATGGTGAACCAAATCTAGCAATTACTTCATTAAGTATTACTCTTGCTGTGGTCTGAGCACTTTGATCAGGTACTGCAAATATCTCAGTCCATTTACTAAAATGGTCTGTAACTACCAAGACATATTTATTTTTCCTAGGCGTTATTGGGAAAGGCCCTAATAAATCAGTACAAAGTCTGTCTAAAGGTGCACCCACTGGTATACTTCCAAGAGGAGCTTTGGGATTTTTGGATGGTTGTTTATTGGTTCCACAATTATCACATTGTAGTACCCATAGATTTATACTCTCTCTAACTCCAAACCAATAATACAGTTGAAGAACATTTTCCCTGGTCTTCTTTTGTCCCAAATGACCAGCTAATAAACTGTTATGCATCTGATGCATTACATCATTCTGCAAACTGCTTGGTGTAAGCATTTGTAAAAATGACCCTGTTCCATTTTTCTTATCATATTTTTGGAACAGTATACCGTTCTTCAACTGTAGTGCGTCCCAACACAGAATATAATGTCTAACTGCTGGACTAGATGCACTAATGGTTTTAATAGAGGGTTTCTCTTTGCTTTCTACCCATCTATATATCGGTCCTAAATCTGGATCAGATTTCTGTAATTCTTGGATATCTCTTATGCTATAACCATTTGACCATGGTATTAAGTCTAGCATGAATCCAGTTTCATCACAAGTGATGTGACGACAGATGCTTTTTACATTTCTAGTTAAATGTATGATTTGCCTGTTAGCAAATAACTTTGTTTCATTCAGTAATGTCCCCACAATTACTCTACAGTAATCTCGGTATTGTTTAACTATCTTGCTGCAAGCATTAACTATATTCGTCAAACTTGACATCAGTACTGAAATTGCACACATAATTATGGTTAATAAGTAAAACCATCCATTTGTGAGTGTGTGTGTTACATTACATTTTGTGTTCCCTGTTTTCACTTCACCATTGAGTACCGACCTTAACTGACTGATCTTATTTGTGTTTGTGATATTCTGTTTGTACTGTTTATATAACATGCTTGATTCCATTTGTTCTGCACGTTTCATACATTTATCACAAGGACCGCATTTTAATGCTATTTCTGTATCTACATCATTGCATGTGCAATCTTTGGGATTCGGACAGCGTGACATACCATCGCCATTCCCATGTTTGATACCTTTGCGATGTTCAATAGTAAAGTTGTACTCAGATAGTATTTCTAACCATCTAGCAATTCTGCCTTTCGGTGATTTGAAACTGAACATGTACTTTAATGCTAAGTGATCAGATCTAACCAGAAATTCTCTGCCTAACAGATAGTGTCTGAAGTATTCAGTAAAATAACGTATTGCTAGCAATTCACGCTCGGTTACACAATAATTTTGCTCAGCTTTGTTTAATGACCGACTTGCATATGCGATAACCTTTTCTTCACCGTTTTGTATCTGATTTAGCACGGCTCCTATACCGAAGTCACATGCGTCAACATCTAACACAAATTTGTCAGTACAATTTGGAAGTGACATGATGTCGGGACTTGTCAGAGCTCCCTTGAGTCTGTTAAATGCTATTTGACAGTCATTGTTCCAAATCAATGCACTATCATTTTTCGTAAGGTCATTTAGCGGTTTCGCTATAGAACTAAATTGTCTTACATATTTTCTATAGTAAGAGCATAGACCTAGAAATTGTCTAACCTCTGTTGCGTTTTTGGGTCTTTCCCATTCAAGTACTTTAGCGATATTGTTTGGGTCGGGACGTACACCCTTAGCGCTGACTCTATGTCCGAGAAATGTAACTTCCGGTTTTAACAGATCACACTTCTTTGCCTTAAGCTTGAGATTTGCATCTCTTAATCGAGCAAATACGGTTCTTAATCGCTCTATGTGCTCATTAAATGATTTGGCGAAAACGATGATATCATCAATGTAAATGATACATATGTACCACTGTAGACCTTGAAGTGCTAATTCCATAGCTCTTTGAAAAGTTGCACCACTATTTTTCATTCCAAATGGTGTCACTAAAAATTCAAACAACCCATACTTTGTACAGAATGCTGTTTTAGGAATATCTCGCTCGTGCACGGGAACTTGATGGTAACCCGATAGAAGATCAAGTGTACTAAATGATGTAGCACCTTGTACTGAATCAATACATTCGTCAACTTTCGGAATAGGAAACGCATCACATTTCGTAACTTTATTTACGCGTCTATAGTCAATGCAGGGTCTGAAACTTCCATCTTTCTTCCGCGTTAATAATAGTGGACTAGCCCATGGGCTATTTGATGTCCTTATTACGCCTTGATTGAGCATTTTGTCAATAGCTTTCTTTTCTTCGTCTGCATATGCCAACGGTACGCGACGAAATGGTTGTTTGAGAGGTTTTGAATCACCTGTATCAATAATGTGTTCTGCTAGTTTCGTCTTGCCTAGATCAGTATCATTTTTAGAGAATACATCGTTATACTGTATCAGTAAGTTTGCTAACTGTAACTTTTCATTATGAGTTTTGTCTTTACTTGACTGTGTATACAGTGATTGTAAGTGTTCTGGTATATTTTTGCATACCTCTGTTATACTTATGCCATTATCTGTAATGTTCACTTTATCACTGTGATTTATCTGTCTTGTTACAGTGTGTTCTGTATCTTGACCCTGTTGTAAGCGTTTAGTCGCATGGAACTTGTTAGCATCATTTTCATTCTCACTTTCTAAAACTACTATAGGCTGTTATGTGATAAATTCAGCTGTGCCTATGTGTGTATCTTGATTTATAGAGATTGTGTTTTTGAACGGATTCATTATTCTGACTTTTGCTGTGGGACTCTCATTAATATCAGCTAGACTTGCAGCCATCATTAAAGGAAAATGTTCCTTAAAGCTACTTGAAGGCTCGATTAATACCGTACTTGACTGTAAATTATCATCTGATTCTTCTCGATCAATGAATACATCTATGATTTGTTCTGTGAGACCTTGGATCTCAAAATGATCAGCAGCATGAACCTGCCTGATTTGTGTTTTGTGAAAGCTATCACACTTAATGTCCTGTCCATCTAGTACTATTTTGTTTTTACTAAGTATTATGTCTACTGGTTTGCCATTATAATTAAGAATGTCCATCCCTAACAAAGCATCATCTTTGATTTTTGCGACAATTACTTCTGATTTCAATCTAATTGTGTCCAGAGTTATATCAGCTAGGCATGTTCCTTTACATTGTAGTGGATCACCACCTGCATGTACTAATTTGCCTTTCTTGTACAATTTTGGTCTATCTGATACATCTATTAAATCATATATTTTCTCTGATATTACAGTTTTCTGTGCACCAGTGTCTAATACAAATTGTGTTGCTACGCCTTGAATTGCGCCCTGTATGTATATTGTATCGGAGCATGGAAATCCTCTCCGTATTGGCGTTTTCATATCACTTTCTATCTCACCCTCTATCTCACTTTCTATCTCACTTTCTTCAACAACTACGTCACTTTTAATGTAACTTTCTACATTATTAGCAGGACTGCTACTATGTATGTCAATTTCTATATCACCCTTTACATTACTTTCAACATCACTTCTAGCATCACTTTCAACATCGCTCTTAACAATACTTTCTACATCACCCTTTACATAACATTCTGTTTCATTGAGACCATTTTTACATTTGACACTGCTCAGATCCCTAGAGTGTGTCATTGCTAGTTTAAATGTTGGGAATTGTTGCTTGACTGTTGCATTTGTGTGTCTGTTGTTTGTAGTTCAGGGCAATTGCGTATAAAATGATTTGGATCTCCGCAATTAAAACAGCTTTTATTGTTGCCTTGGAATCTGTTATTCCTTTGTTGGTCACGTCTATAATATGGTCTATTATAACCATTTGACTGCCCATTTTCCTGTGGGGAGTGTGTGTTTTGTGTCATTGAGCCTAACTCGGACCGTATTATCTCTAATACTTTTGCTGTGTTTAAAGCATCAGTGTTTTGTAGTGTGTTAGTGCTACTGTCTTGTCTGATAGTTTTGTGTCTGTTTTTACCTGGTACTGCTCTAGCATTGTATGTCTCATCATCAGAACAGCTTAATATATCATTACTGTCATTGATGTGTTCTGTGACTCTTATGTCATTTTGATAAGTGCTTACTTTATGATTTCTTTGTTTTGTTTCTTGGAAACAAACAATAGCATATACAGCTTCATCAATATCTTTTGGTTCTTTAACGAACTCAACATGAAATCTAGCCTTTTCATCAATCATGTTATCCATGAATCGCCTTAATAAATCTTCCTGTCTTGTTTTGTTATCTCTATTAGCGTGAGCTTTGTCATATAATCTCTTGAGTTCTGCGGCATATTCTTCCACAGTCTCACCCTGATTTTGGTTCCTGTTAGTAAATTTCATCCAGAATGTTTTTGCAGTTTCAACAATTCTAAATCTACTAGACAGTTCCTTACATAAGGATTTGTAACTAGACCTGACCCGTTCCGACAATTGACCATAAACGAAATCTCCAGCTACACCTTGTAGTCTGGGTAATAGCTCATCTAATTTTTCATCATTAGACCAATTGTGCCTCTTACCAACATCCTCAAACCTATTAAACCAAACTGTCCAAGTTTCTTTTCCAGTAAAGGGAGGTAATTTGGGATTATGCTTAGCCCTGTGATTATTATGTGCGTATGTTTGTGTATGTGACTGTCTTGCCACAGTTTCCCTCTCAATACTACTATCAGAACTATAGTCCGAACTACTATGTCTATAATTATGTCTATTACTTCTATTACAAGGTAAATGTGAAATGTTATTTCTGTTTCTGTTCTGCATGTTTTGCAGTGCATGATTTAGTTCCTGTGTGACACTATTTAGAGATAATTCTAAATTTGACACCTTGTTATGCAATGAATGTTCAATATTTGACACTTGTGTCTGTATCTGGGTCATTGCTAATGCTATATCAAATTGCTGTTTCTGTGTATCAACACTATTTCTATGATTACTCGTATCATTCTGTGTACCATGTGTACTGTTACATAAATCACCCTCTGTACCCTGTGTATCAATACACATATTACTGTGTGTACCATGTACACTATTTTGATCACCAGCGGCAGTATTCATATCACTACCCTGTGCATCATTCTTATCAGTTTCGGTACCACAATCACTGTTATATTCTTTTCTGGCCTTATGCCTTGTTCTTACTCCTTCCCTTTCCATATTCATCATGGAATACCATATAAAAACAAAGAGAGTCAATAGAGGTACTGCTGATTGCACAAACACTCTATGTATTCCACCTTAATAAAAAAAAATTGAGACCAGACCCTAAAAACAGTATTTAATATACATACAATAATGCCACTAGAAGATGGATTTAATAAATTCTAAAGCAGAAAATGTACTATCTGTATAAAAATACTAATTACAAAATATTTAAGTTTTAACCGCTGCTACCAGAAAACGTATGTCGCGACCACACTAGGTCAGTCTGCGTGGAGGGAAGTCGCCGACACAGTTTATCAAATAATAATTAAATATAATAAAGAAATGAACGACAAACGAAAGAATGACTGTAATTACGACTGAATTTATTCAATGTTATATCAGTAAATAGTCTAGAAATGCGAAAGTTCTATCCAATAGAAATACTCAATAAGGGTCCTAAAATACTACAATAATAATGAATAAGCTAAGCCAATGACTCAATTCAATAGATAATTAAAGCAAATAAATAGCCAAACTTAATCCGAAATAAAATGAAAATATGTCCTAACCCTGCGATAGTCAAATCTGATCTCTCAAATAACAAAGAATTTTCCCTTTTATACCCTCGAATTCCGCATCCGCGGAATTCCGCCGACTGCAGAAATATTGCAGGATCGGCGGAATGTCGCGGAAGATACGCAGAATTCCGCCAGAATTCTGCGATAAAAAACCTTAATAAGAATGGACATCAGTTAAATTTGGCTATAAATATACATAAAAACATCTAATACAACAGATTACCTAAAAGATGACCTTTTCCAAATGTAGAAAAAGCAAACAAACAAGTTTGACAGATGTAGGAAAATCGTAATCTCACAACGTAAACAAACGCTGAGTACAATAAAAGCGCACGCGCACGCGCGATACTACGTCACGTCCGGTTTGATTAAATGACAACAACAACATGTACATTTACGAAGATAAATATACATTATAACAGCCTAAATGAACGATATGGGAACGTGGCAATAACCTGGTCAGTACTTAAACAATAAATATTAAGAAATGTGTCTAAGATCGTATCCTGACACAGAATAATAACACTAAAATAGACAACTAAACTACGGACATGACCGTACCCCACCCACCGGCCGTAAACAAGCGGTAAACACAAGCAGACTTTAAATGGAAATGGTAGCGAGTATAAACAAAAATAGATAGATATGAATAGGTCACACACAGGGTACTGCAATACCACCAGCGGGGCCTCATTTTCACAATTTACTATTGCAAATGTTAATAAACTGAACAAACACATAAGTTTGCATTTTATAAACAACATTTAGTGTGTTCTTCTGTACATTTGATAAAATAATAATGTATTTATACTGATTAATTCATGCACATTCATGTACCCCCTTTTGGGCCCTCATTCTGAGAATTGCTCAATGATGACAAGGTGGCATCACTCGGATTCTGTTATGGTATGGTCCAGAGAACAAGAAAATGCAAAAACATTTTGTATAGAAGATATTGCACGGTACCTTGCAAGTTCTGCCGGACTATAATACAACCTACTTGAATTTAGCCTGCCAGTTACTATTTGATACCAAATATATTACAGTAATTATGACAACGGGCTAAATATCTTGCTTATTCAACCCAATAATTGGCGTAGTTATTTTCCAAATTCATACCATTATCATATATTTGCGGGTTTGTTCTATTTATGTCGTCTTTTTGTCATTATCATCTTTGTACATTCATTTTTTTCAAGTGTAATCGTAAACAAGGAAATATTGCATTGCAATGTTGGCAGGTAAAAAGTCAGATTTCAAGGATTGCTTAAGTAGTCGCTATTAATAATAATTTGTACCTAAGCTTGACATGTAAGTTATTTATACACGAACAATATAAGTATGTCCCGCCAAGGCAGTACATGATTTCTAAGTTAATATTTTGTCAAAGTACCACTAACAGTTTCAGACTTCTGAAACTTGGTGTTCGATATGAATTAAATACATCAGATGTCCTTTACGAATAGAAGATCGCCTTTTTAATCACCATATATTCTGTTATTACCCAACAATGCTATTAACAGTGTTTTATGTGCACGGTTGTATCATTTGATAAGAACTTTCTCACAGAAATGGAACAATGGTAAATGAAATGTTATATAATGTCAATAAAGGAAGCAATAAACGACAGATCCATAGTTGCATAACGACTTTACAGCAAGTTTGAGGTTACAATTTTGACAGTGCCACGGTCTGTAAATATTTGGTAATTATCGGGAGAAAATCTTCTGTGACCTCTTTGTAATACAAACGTATCTGAATCAGGGTTTGATTATATACTCAGTACATCTAGAAACGCAACGTTTTCATCCTTGATCTTTTCTTATTTCTTTTGTTCATACATTTCTCAATTTTATGTAATAATATTGTATAATCACGTAGAAACTTGGCTATAACGTAACTCCTTTGTGTCAAGAAAATCTCAAAACGCACGAATTCCACTTGCATCATTTACGCTATGATAAATTTTGTTGTAACTTTCGTCGAATCCTTTGTAACGTTGGCTAATGGAAAGAAAATAACAAAATAAAAGTTCTAGGCTTCGGAATGATAATGTCAGAATAATACTATGGCTAAATTGGCATGAACCGACAATACTCATCTGGAGACTCTCTACTGGCACTTTGGCACCGGTTACAACCACCCATGTCCAGGTCAACCATTTGAAACAACGCTCCGACAGGACCAGTAACTCCTCATTCAACATCTCTAAGCAAAGTTCACAACTCGTGCATACACTTCTAATTAACTTGTTTGATGTCATGAATATGCCATAAATCAATACTTAATCAATATTTGATCTTTTCGCTTAGAAGAACAATTCTGAAAAATCTAGATTTTACTAATTTGTGTTCCATTACTTTTTAGCCGTAATTTACACACAATCGTTGTTCAATTGCATTGATAGCACTATATCAAAACAATGTTACAGTCGCATTATGACTAAACTGACATTTCATAACATCACTGATTTCGGCCATAAAATCCATGTAACAGAATTAGATTGATAGAACAATCGCCTACTCTATAGAAAGGTCATTCAAAAGATGCTCTGTTGCAGACAGATATACATGTATAATAGAAGTACACAATACATGTAAGTCCTTGCAATCAATTGATAATCTTATCAGACTACAGATATTTTTATGTAGTGAAAAGATGGTTGCACACGTACTATCCATTAATTTTTGACTTTGATTTCCCAATAGGTTAATGTCATTTCGTTTAACAGCATTGACTATTGTTAAAATAAAGAGTATTGCTTTGTTTCTTTCCTAAATTGAATTAAAAAAAAGATGATAATTGTCTTTTACTAACTTTATTTCTTACACCCTGGAACCATATGGACAAGCCATCGAAAAAAGCAACACCCAATCTACGAATTAAACTCGGACCTCCCGGACGACTTTTAAAACCATTTCGTTTATATTTCTACATAAACTAAAAATTTCGGTGTTACTCAATCATGTTTGACGATTTTATGAACACGCGTAAAAATAACATGCAGAAAAAGTATTCGGTATTTTTTCAAGCGTGTTTAAGATTGCTATCACTATTTTACGCAGTACTTCGCCAGGAATTGTTGAATGGTGAACTGATTACGTGCATCCTAATTTAATTTACGTATCGGCCACGTCTGAATTCATATTTTGAATCGACTCTCTTTTTATGGTGACATTATTTAACTCGTTTATAATAATAACAGTTATGCAAGTGTTAAAGTAATGTGTCGCTGTACCATCAGACAATATTAGTAAATATCGCATGCTTATGTATTAGTCAAAACTCTTATGCGACATATATGAAGGTTAAGTAGATTTATAATATTAATGAAACACCTAAACTAGCTTAAAGATAGATGCTTATATAATATTCACCTTTTTGATCATTTGTTTGCCTAAACAGGATCTCCTGTCTGCAGTTTCTCGGATTTGAAATAAAAAAATTTATGCAATATCTTATTTAAAGTTGACTGAGATGACAAAACCCGTATTTAACGCATACATTGCCGACAGGTGCATTGTATGTTAGTGCATAAAATTATATATTTTACTCATACTTTGATATGCAAAAGACTCGTCAACTCATTTCAGGCATTTTAATATTCTTCATGTAAAGGTAATTTAATCCTGGTAATGATTTCCCTTGGTTTTTTATTTATCCATTTAACGACATGTTCTATCTTTGAATTACCTTATTGTTCTGCAGATAACTTTTTGGTGTTACACTAATTTAATTGACTAGAATTTTATTTTTCCCACGAGTACAATAAAGGGTGCTAGTTGTACATTGTGTGAAACAAAATTGAGAAATCAATTGACTTTATAACTTGCCCTTACGTTCCAAACACTGTATTTTTTAAATTATTAAAATTGCGAAAATTGATTTATATACCAAAAGCAAGTTATGTATTTTTTATTTTTCCGTTCTTTTTTAAAATAAGAATTTTGCAGTGGCTTATTACTACTAATGTAAAGAGCATTATGTAACTTATAACGAAGTGCGTTTGCTTGATTCAGGATTACTCATTCATTTAACTAATGTACTGAAGTGCGCTCAATGACGTATAAGTGTGCATGGTGTATTCTTCTTCAAAATTACATTCTAAAACAATCAGTTTTTGCAGTGAGAAAAACATTGCAATATGGGCTAAAATATGAACGGAGGCTAATTTTCCGTTTATTACTAACGAGCTTGTATTGCCACCCTTTTCGCGATATAACTGTTCCTTGAGCAACAAGAAACAATGGGTGAAGTTCGTACTCATTGTATTAGCCATTGTCACTTTCGTATCAATGTTAAACTTGATTCACTGACTCGATTGGTAAATGAAATCATCCATATTTTGCACGACCTCTAATTCCATTTCGCATCAACCGTTACGCATGTAATATTTTGTACTTGAATATGTACTTTCCTAACGGGAATCGATAGATAAGGGCCTTGAATGAATATAGAACACAACTATAGATTCATTGAATTAATTTACCAGATGCTAATATAATAAGCATATCGATTAGAAATTCGGCCAAGTGTGTACAACGTGATCACAGTCATCATGTGTAATTGATCATTAACAAAAGATCATTAGTTGCAAGCAAATGGTAAAGTCTCAATAACCGTTAAATCCAGTATTCTCCAATAGTTATAGTATCATTTAGTATTGTCAGACTGCATTTCCAATTCCCATGTTTCCATTTTCATCTAACACACATAATGCTGTGTTGGTTTTTATGCATAGCTTCAAATAGTTGTTTAGTAATCGACACAGTCCGAATCATTCTCGTTCATTCTCATACCTTAAGATTTACCATAAATGAGACAAAACACTATATATTTAGGGGACATATGTTTCGCACAAAAAGACTTACGTGTGTTTATATCATTTCAAGTGAAGAAATAGAAGTCGTCCATGAGAGGTAAACAAAGTGAACGCCCTTTCCCATATATTTTTCATCACTGAACGAAATCCCCTCTCGATATTATTTGTCAGTGAAGACAAATGTCTAGTTTACCAACTTCAATCAAGTCCTAATTCAATAAATTATAATATTCACTCATTCTTTGCGTACATCTATATATAAATGTCAGTACAAGCAAAGGACAGACATATCGAGGTCGTTTATACAGACCGTCATAGTCATCATGGCTATTTTGTGAGCATCCTCATGGTAAAAAAAGTAATTTTAAAAGTTTTATGTCTGGTATAAATATGTTGTTATGTTAGTGCATACTTGCCGATCGGTCTGTCGACATGCGGAATGGTTTTTCAACAATAACTCCATAACGGAAGGACCTATGATTCTTAAATGTTAAGTGGAGATTGTTCATCCTCCAAAGACGGTCCGACTCAATTTCAAGATTATTTGGATCAAAGGTCAATATCACCGTGACCTTTGAATGAACAAGAATCTCTGGCTCACAATGCAAGACATATAGGTTCTAAGATCGTAAAACTTTACAGAGAGATTGCTGATCATCAGCAGTAGATTCCTACACATTTTGAGGTCAATATGTTATAGGTTAAGGTCGTGATGACCTTAAAAATACTAGACTGTTTACTGTCATGCGGCGTGAATGTTTTACAAACCTATCTTGTACTTTCTGTTATCGGATTACGCATTACAAGTTGGTGTACTTACAACATTTAACAAGTGTATAGAAGATATTTATTTTTATTTTTTACATACCAGAAAGTTATTCATTGCAGTGTGATGTAAGTGTGTCACGACACTGTCCTACACAAGCTTACAATTTATGTGTCACTGACACACCATCAAATTCTCACACACATCATGTACTGATTACGTGAACAAAGAAGTCCTTTATTATAGTTTAGAAAATAAAGTATAACACACACTATTAATGTGCATTTCGTTGCACATATAAGTACAAATAACAGCTGCTATTTAAACTATTAGTCAGAGGGATTTTGCTGTTGATTTAGGTATTGCTTGTCAAATTTCTATCAGCCAATCAAAATTTAAATCAAGTTAGTAAGTTACTAAGAACTTAAATGTGTACATGCTTAATATCACCTAAATGGCTAACCGCTAGTGATGTGTGCATGATGTGATGTGTTACAAATAATCCTAGGTACTGTTTGTCACTCGCATCACCTTTAAGCATGTTGTTTTTAAATAAGCATGTACTAAGAGATGTTTTGTATTAACCGACGTACGTTACAATATACAAACACCTGGAATATGCGGCTATAACAACACATTGTGGAATTGTTAATCATTAAACATAATACTATTGTATCGGCGTTTGAATTCAAAATAGACATACGCCATTTTCTTGCAAATGCATGAATGTTGTTTGACTGTTGTACTTTCCGACAACACTACAGGGGAATACTAACCACTTTCAACAAGGTTACTTTATCTCCTTCATGACAGAAATACTATATATTTCCTTAACCGATTTAGACAATTATTTGTGAACAAACTGTTGTTGACATACGGTGATTGAAAGAGGGTCCTCCATTTATATCAAAATGCTCAAATACTAGGATAGACAATTGACTCAAAGCCTTACCATAGACAGTTTAGTTAATGCAACTACATGTACACGGTTTGTGCTTTGAAATAATTTGATAAGCATTACAGACTTGTCAACTACATTCAGACATTTTGGTGTCGTAAACAGATTTCAGAACATGTTACATCAATAGAACCCTGATTATGATTTCCCCATTGGTCAATATATTTCGCTTTAACAGCATGAAATATAACTGCATTGTACTGAGAACATGTTTTCTTGAGTGTGCGTAATTCAATTGATCAGAAATGTATTTTTCTCATGAGTGCAATAAAAAGTGATACTACAAGCAAATGTTCTAAATGTAATAGGATTTTTGAATTTCCTTTAGGTTTAAGCCTATTGCGGCTTGTGTATATTTGGATATATACCCAAGCCAATATGCTTACAAAAACTAATCTGGAGTAGGTATGTTAGACTGCCAGTACATAACATAAGACCAATAACGCTTAATTATTATTTTGTAGTGAAATGTCGGGTTTTACGAACGTCCACAATATTTCCGAAGCTTAAGTGGTGCTCCCTGTTATTGCATTGCATGTTGTAATTTAGTATGCCTCATTATTATGGAGAAAGGTCTACGTTGGTAGAATATTACATCAATCACACCACGACATGCTAAAAACATCCAGCAATGGTAACAATATGAACTTAAAAATATTCATACAATAACTCCGTGAAACAATGCAGGTCTCTGTTTAAAAGAAGATGTGGTCATTTTTATTTCACTTATCTATAAGCCATCTAACACCTCAAATGCATAGTACAAGATGTTGTAAAATACACGTACATTTGTTACCTTGTGTTTAGTTAAAGATGTCATTTGACCTAGTCGTTGTTTTTCTACGTTTGTCATTATTTTATATTTAAACAGGAGCGTGATTTATTGTTTCAAAATGGTTTCCCAATCATTCATACATGTAGCTTGTAATTGATTAGCACAAGTTGTAAAAAGTTGTTGAATAAATATGGTTCAAACTAGGGATGTGTACTGTTAAAGAGTCTGTTAGAAGACTGGAGCATGCAACTTATGGAATCAATGTGACACTATATTTATATATAACCTGAAAAACGTCATCAAACCCAAACACAAAGTAACAATCCTGCTTGATTCAAGTTCCAGATATACCGTTGCACAGACGGACAAAAGAGCGTAATGTAGCATGCACTAATCAAATTGAATATAGCGTATGATTTCCATCTTAATAAATATCATTCAGCCAGGTTTCGTATTAGACGGCCATTGTCATGGTGACAGGTTATGTCTGGGAAAGCATGTTGTGTTGTCAATTTTATTTGAAACTGATGATATTGCTGTAAGAACTACATGAATGGCGTATCTAGTAATTCTGCACGTACCAATAATTTTGGAGGTTCGTAAGAGTTATGACTAAGATTGTCGTTTTTGTCGTCCTCAAACGCGTATTTGTGGAGGATGAACAAACCTTATACCTTAACATTAATATTTTTGCAATAAATAACACACAGTTGTTGACTAGACTATATATTGTGTTAAATTCCATTACTGCGCTTTATAAATCGTATTCTAATGGATTTTTGTTCAATTTATATGTGTAATAAGGAATGTGGTATTTTTGAAACTGTGAAGTTTTGTCATATGTGATATTATTACAAAAAATTTAGTAGAACATTTTCATCAATCAGGTTCAGTTCAGATCATTATAGATTCTATACCAAATAAAGTAATAAACATATAACAAATCTAGACACATTAAACTAGTTGCAGTTCTACAATAAACGAGCGTTGAGGGAAACCATCACAATTCCATTATTTCAAAGACCTGATGAATAAGGATCGGAATACCTAATTACAGGTAGACATACTGATGAGTATATATGTAATCCACAATAAATAAAGTCGTTATTATTATTATTATAAAAAACAACAATAAATACAAGTTCAAGTGACTAGCTGTAGAGGAATGGGGGGCACAATTCCATTCTTTCAAAGATCTAAATAAATAACAATCGGATACGGGTAGACATACTGATGAGTTTAATAAATTATCACATCTCATAAATAGAAATCTCGACTTGAACGTCTAGGTATTTTTACTTGTAGACTTAGCCGACGGTCAAATGGTATGTACACCGTGTTTATGTGGAATATACTATGTGTCGTATATATACGAGTCAGAAAATAAAGAATTAAATATATACCCTAGTGGTGATAAATACAATCAGGAAGTAATGCCTCGAGAGCAATATCAACTAACATAATTTCATAATTTACTTAACTAGATTAGTCTAGCAAATATATACCATTAAGAAAACAAGAGGCCCCTGAGGGGCCAGTTACGCTCACCTGAGTCATATGGGGAAATTTCAGTTTTGTGCCAAGTACTTAATATGATACTACCAACTAAATGTTTTTTAGAACTTTAGATATTTCCTGTAAAGACAAGGGAAGAGTCGGTCGACACGACCTAGTGTGCCACTCGGCTGATGCCGCAGTGTGGATATTGTGTTACGAGAACTAATGACACTTATGGACAGATTTCTTAGAGTCCGGTCCACACCGAAGGCCTCTTATACGTATACTGACTTAACTGGACTATTGACACTCATGGCCATAATGTGTTTAGGGCTGCTTAGATTGTTTCAAATAAATTATAAATAAACAAGTAAGTATATCAACTTAAACAGAGGATGACAAAAATTAAGCTTCATTCTTATTATCATAAAACAACTAACACATACGTTTCAAACAATCAATACAATGTTGATGTTTCAAGCATAAATGTTGATGTTTCATGAATACATTATTCCTTTGTGTTTATCTTGCTTGGTTAACAATAATATGTGCGAGTGCTTAAACTAGTATTCTTTGAAAATTCCCATTATATCCGAGATAAATGATGTAATTAAAGGAAACTATTTCACTAGAAAGCGAGATGGTACTAACATATGCAATGTATTGTACCATTATAACATAAACCAATACGTTTAAAGTAATAGTCTAGTCAAGACAATCTCAATATGTTTCGTATGAGAGAAATAAATACATACATGGTGGATGGCCCACATGATGGCCGTTGTTCGATTCTCAAACTTAAATTAGTGTCTGTCTACAGAGACGTTCTAGAAATGACTTATCTTTCTAAAGTACTATCAAGATGGTAAACAAATTCCTTTTGAACATTAAATTGCATTATTACATGCCATTGACAATAATAGATTTTTTTAATTGACCGGACACGTTACATAGAAAAGAATATACCTAACAAACAATGCTCATTTCACCGACCTAAAGGCGCCAATTAAACTTAACATTGCACGCACTAATACTACGTATATACATTTTGTACCTAATAGCCTCGTCAATACAAAGCACAGCATTTCAATAAGGAAGCCCATAAATTATGATATCATCTTGAGCTTCAATATTCAAAAGTACTGACGATAAACAGACATGGAAATACTGTAGAACACAGACAATCCAAAGCCACACTGTAACGATGTATGGCGGCCACCCCAACATTGGCAAGACAAAGAACGAACCATATAATTCTCCAAAACTGGATATGTCAAGCAAGCCTATGATCACTTCGCATGGAGATACATTTTTGTATTTGAACACAACATTATAAATAAAACTTTACGTACCAATTAAACACTATAGTGATGTGCATCCGTCTACAAAGTACTTCAACGAAGAATGTCACTAAAACGTAGATATGTAAATATTTACGATTCCAAGTACCTAGTAATATTTGAATTTTTTGTTTTCGAAGAGTTTCTTATGAATAAAGTTAATTGCGTAGGATGTTAGTTTGTTCTTATCGATAATTTTGCATTTCATAGAGTGGTTCGTTATCCCTGTACTATCGTTACAATAACTTTATACATTGTAACTATTGCAATTTGGTTTTGCTGTTGTTTTGAAATGATACATGTACATGTATCAAAGGCATTCTGACGTATACAATAATTGTTTTAGTAATTCGTAGCATTTCGGATCTTGCGCAAATACGAAATGCTGTATTTCACAACTATTCTATACACCACGTATTGGCATACGAATGACGATAATTCTTCATCGACATTGTTTTAACTTAATTAAGATACAATAATCAATGCAGTAGTCCGGAGGAACATCCGTAGCTGCACATTTCATGTAACGTAGAGTAACGGTTACGTTCAAATGATCACATTGTATTCTGTTTTGTCTCTTTTATTGTACAGGTTGTCCTATATGTGTTATAATCGCGATCAAAAGCCATGAGAAAATGTTCCATTCTCCCATTAACTGCACTTTTAATATGTCCAGTTTTTATTTCCTTACATTATTAATATGAGAATGAGAGAATATTTTGCCGTTACATAATTACTCTCCTAGTTCATGTTTTATACGCAGCTATTTGCTCGGATTCTTCTTGGAGACGTACAACAAGAAATGAAAATAACTTGAACATTCGACACATTCTATACACTGTGTTCAACGACCGGAACAAATAATTATAATATCGACATGAAACTACCATGGTAACTGCCTGATAACACATGACCTGAGAAAAGTATGTGTTCTCAGGTCAATAGCATGATCCACAGATCTTACTCACCATTGTGTATTGTCATCTGTTGTCCCTAGCATTCTACCGTGATTAATTTGATCTTGTCTATTTTGTTGAAAGAATCGTTCTCCACCCACTCAGTTTTACAAGCATGTCTAAACTGTTCATTCTTGAAGTTATTTTCCATTTTTGGAATGCAATTTTGAGCTGCACGTTGCCACACACAATCACGTATTTGAATTAATCCATATTTTGTCATTGTGTAAAGCATAACACAAGGAATTTTGAGATACTTAACGACCTTCTCCACACACACACATTAATGAAGTTTCATTGATGAATCATCAAAAAAATAACCCATAAAAAATCATGAACTGTATTTATTCCACTTTTTGGACACGATGTTCTTATTTTGGTAATACTTATTTTTTTCTAAGAATTCTGGTTTTGACTAAAAAAAGGAAATATATCTTATTTATTTTTTAATAGGTTTTTTAATTAAACAGCGTAGAATAGAGAAGTACATTTGTGCACGGAAGCAAACGATGTTGTTTAATTGTCGGGAGATCTAATATTGCTTTATATCAGCATACGTTGCATTTGATTAATGGATGCATCTGTAACCTATGGTAACGGTAAACGGTCCAGCACGAAAAAAGTATATAACACAAAAATGAATTAAAAAAGTTAATAGCATTAATACTACGCTAGTTTTAGCTGCATCGTGCCAAAATATATATTAGAATAATTGGCATGTTTTGGTGACTTTTGATCGAATGGTTCATAGTGATTATGTCATATTTGGCGGAAAATAAAGAAATTTAGCAACGTTGTAAGCGTCAAAATGTAAAAAACACGAAGTCAGACGACGTTACGGAGCGGCTGCCATTTTATTAGCATTGTGTTATACCGTATATAACATACAATAATATATGGAGGACAGATAAATGATGTAAAATCTTTAGCACAATACCTCATGGTATTTCGGCAGTTTGTCTTAACACTCCCCGACATCTTCTTTGGCACAGAAGGGCAGTAGTACAAAGGTCATCTGATGGACGGACAAGAACAAAAACTTACGTTCGATCATTTCCTATATAGGTATCCGCAAAAAATGTCAGCTCAAGCTGTCCACTATGAAAAACACTTTATGAATATTTGACAGTATGTAAAGAAACAGTTAATATCATTTATGGCATACTATTATCAAGAGTGAAGCCCACGAATGGAAGTTCTTTGGAAAACTGTGGTAGCGTGACCTGATAAATTCATTTAGTTGTAATTTATTCTAAAATACGATAATAAATTACATTGTAGTTCACTGGTTCCAAACATTTGCAGCTTCGCTTATATTTTTAATGTTTTAGCCCAATTTTCTCAAAATGCCCAAGGGTGACAAAGTGTCATCAACCGGCTTTTTTATTCCGAAGGTCTTGTCTACCGAAATCAGCAAAGAAAAAAACTTTATACCCAAATGCAAGGTTCGGTCAATTTTTGGGTATCTTGGGCCGAACTTATTAGTTACGTAGTACTGTCTGACATTTAACCATCTTCCATTGCATATCATCCTATATATTTCCCTATCCTTTGTCTACAGACCTAAAACATAGATCGTGGTATGAGAGTTATATTGTTTCGTTAAAGCGTAATAACATATAAGCATATCGAATTACATTTTAATATATTTTAACTACCATAAGAAGTTTAGTTTAACGTTTAATATATATTTAGAAGAGACAATAATATTTTGATTTATGCGATATTTGTATTATAATATTGTAATAACGCTAAATGTCAAACCAACCTATCACATATAAATTAAAACATGGTTGCATAAACGAACACTTATCGTTTCTGCAGAGCGACCCACGTCTTTAATCACTCCTAAGATATTGAAAGGCGGTTCGACAAATGTGCTGCCACCTTATGGAACAGTCTTCCTGTGGAAATCAGGCGCATTGACTCTCTGACAGTCTTCAAAAAGACTTTAAAAACACATCTATTTAAAAGTGCATATCAGTGAATCAAGTGAAATTGTTTTAGACTTTTAATGAACTGGCTGACTTTCGCGTGTTAAGCGCTTTAGAGACTTGTTATATAAAGCGCTATATAAATATTTTCAACTATTCAACTATTCAACTATTCTAAAGAATTGTGATAAAATTTCGTGCAGCCCACATGTTATTCTTTTTAGATTGGGTTATGCTCGTACATTTTAAGGTGCTTTATAAGGTTTTGCGTCATTAAAGTAGTTACTCAAGCAATTTTGGTACCTGAATCCATCAGTTCAGCTCAGCTCATGCCTTCAAACCTTTTATCAATACCGATCCTACACTGGTCAATCGTCGTTACATCGGTAAATGTGTTGTATTAAGCCAGTTTGGTCGAGTTTCCTGCAAGTAAATATCGTGATTATAGAATATTAAGCCTCGTCCTAACAACATTGCGTTATCTTTTCACCAACGATTCTCTATGCTTTGTTCCTTGTCTCTATGCTACATACTTAACGACCTATTAATGAGTGTTGCAACATATCGGAACTGAATCGCTAATTGACCAAAATTATGTTACTCTGCCTAGTCATTTTATGTTGTTGTTAATGTTAAGCTGTTTAGATGAATAGTAATACATGTGTGTACTTTGTCTCTTTTCAAAATATAATTTAGTTTAAATAAATCTCGAACATACCATGTAACTATGGGATTTGATACTCTTCTGTAAGGTTAAATACCAATCAAAACCAAACAAAATCTCGAAACGTGTTTGTTACCTGTCTAAATATAGAAACGGCTTACATTCGATACAGTAATCGATGGATGCGAAATTGTCAGGTCTTCATAGAAAGAAACGTCTTTATAGAAGCGGACAGTGGTAAATTAAATGACGATATCAGTTATACTTAGAAGGTCTACTGTTCTATGTTTTCGTTTTCTTCAATGAATCCGCTGTCTGAATGTTCCTCCCAAATGTCCATTATCGCTGTCTGAAACTACAATGTTCTTACAGGAAAAACTCATCTAAATCCCACTTACGACTACAGTTATTCCACAAAATAAGCAGCATACGTCTTTAATTGTATATTATTCTCCATGTTGCAGTAGACAGTTACTATCTGTTGATAATGCCTTGTTTGTATCTCATTAAATAGCATTGTTTTGTGCAAACACTTATCACTACACACTAGTTGATGTGCGCATTACATAAATCATTATCATGAAAAGCCTGCTTTTTGACAAGAATACATTTTGTTTTAGATTTTTCATATTAGGTTTAAATAAAAATGCCATGGAGGCAAAGTGCAAAAGAATTTGTGTTCATATCTTAAGTTTGAGGAAGTTACATTTGATTTTGTAGAGTCCATATTCAGACTTTTTGCTTGATATCGCGAACGTCACCAACCTTTATTTGACGCTCTATTTACATGTACATTTTGTTGTATTTCATAAAAACATCGTTTTAACAAATATTGCCATAAATTAATTACAATAGCATCAATTTGAGAATGATTTTTCACTTTCAAAATATGTATATGTATCAATATCGAAATTGTTTGCATTCCAATATAGGCCTTAAACTGTTTTAAACAACAAGTTCTAAAACATTGGTCACTATAGCAACGAATTATGTGAATACGACATAACTCTTGGGAAACTTTAAAGTTTATACATTGCACTATATGGGTACATTATTTAAAACAGAATCAATTGATGTGTATTTGTTTTTATTTTTGAGCTTGTAATTAGATGTCAAAATAACAGGTTATCCTGGAGAACGGCTCATATGTTGTATTACGATATCATTGATATTTTTCATGCAATGCGATTCACAGTATATGGTAACGGATACATACAAATGAAGCCCGCTGACCCCCTTATGATTTTATTTAGGAACCTCGCCAACTAACATATCATGGTAAGTCCTCGCTCTCTTCCCTGTATTATCTCAAGCCTACATTGTCCAAAAAGCCTGTGATTCTCACAGCATATGCCCCAGACAATAGTGAGTGGGACATTAGTATAATTTAAATAGCAAGACATCAGGGTGAGATACAAGTAAATGATTGGTCAATGAATCGGACAAGTATAATTGTATATCACTTACTTTAAGTAAATGGGAATCGTGTTTATGTAACAAGCTCTTATGCAAAACATTCCATATGTTCGCTTATGTCATCATAAAATGAGTTGTTACACACATGATCAGGGTGTACAAATTAACACGGACGGAATATATTTGTTGAGTTGAGTTGAAAATATTTATATAGCGCTTTATATAACAAGTCTCTAAAGCGCTTAACACACGAAAGTCATATAGTTGACAGTTCATTAAAAGTCTAAAACAATTTCACTTGATTCATTGGTATGCATTTTTAAACAGATGTGTTTTTGTGTGAGATATCGTCTTGCAGTGTATCGATGTAGTTATACTGTATGATTATATTACTATCGTATTATTGATGTCAATTATTCTTAATATATCCTCATCGTTCATTTCAACTTCTTAAACGCTTGTGTTTACTGAGAATGGAGCAAACCGATGACCAAACGTTGCTCTTTGTTGCTTCCCCATGTTGTTCTAGACTAGCACCTGGACGAACATGGGCAATTGTTGTTTGTTACAAAATACTTCTCCCATGTACATACAGTAATACAATCCAAAGATCATTATGATTAAATTAAAAGAAAATGCCAATCATACAAATCAGCATACTGCACAATTTTTATCATATATGATTTCGCACTACATGACGAACTACTGGGATCATAGGAACTTACGACTCTACCTAAGCGTGTGGTAATGTGATCACTTGTTAATGTTTCCCGTTTTGATTACTAAAAATGACGTCATTATTTGGACACCGTATTAACATCTAGTTAATGGTTCCTCTTTACGGATATAATATCTGCGTATTCACATTAAGCATTGTAATAATTTTATAATATAACTATATATGGTTTTAAGTACCGCTGAATGCACCAGTAAGGTTAATGTCAAAGATCAGTGTACCTGAGTAGTGGTAAATTAGTACTATCATGAGCGTATGCGTCAATAATGAAATACGCCAGATTAGATGCACTTATGTTTGTACATTGCTCAGGGTAGTTGTGTTGCGGTGTTTCTGATTTCTGTGTTCGGCTGGTTAGGTTTAGTGCTACCTTCCCTGTCTGATTTCCTCATACCTTATGAGATTTCACTTGTTACTTGACACTGCTTTGACAAAGCTTTGAAGCGTCTACGCGTATGCATTTATGCAAGTCATAACTGTCTAAGCGTCTTATCGACACATATTATGACACATATCGGCATCGAATTGATACCTACTGTGGAGACTGTGGATATTTTTAGCTACAGCCCTACCTTTTCAAGTGTGAATGCATAAGAACACGGTGTTCTGAAGATCATACTATTATGATACAATTGTCTCTGTTGTAAGTCCGAACATAGCAGCATGAATTCATTGATGCTGCATTCGCAGTTTGGTTACACTTAATAAGTCAAAGGAATTCATGTAAATGTACACCCTCTTCATAGGTAGCACATCATCGATGTTGTTATTTAAAATTTGCAAGAGCATTATGTGATTCCTGTTTATTGCCAATGAAATAAATTAAAACACACATTGATAATAATAGCAATAATAATAACAACACAGTTTTAAGGAGGCAACACTGTTGGGTACACCAAATCATCCTAGTGAATCTTATATAACATTTACATAATCCATGTACAAACGATACATGTAAAAACTAAAATAAGTATCTACACTCCTTTTTACCAAGATTTTGCTATTTTTGAACAGGGAGCTTGCGACCTGGTCAGTGTAAGCGTTAAACATATACTGAAGATGATTGCGAGCTAAAAATAGATCCAATTGCACATTCTACGGGATAACTTCGGACTTTATCGCCTAATCTTGAGCCGAGACAGTGTTTATAATGTTGCATGAAGACTTGTTTTATGTTATGTACGGTTGGTTACCATCCGGTCAGTGATAAACGCTCAACGTTTTAATACTGCGAGTATAGAGGCAGTGGTGGTAATAATGTAGTTACTAGATGCTGGAACAAACATTTGGCGTTGGGGTGGCATATGCCCCCATATGCTTTGTGACTGGAATTTTTTTTTCTGACGACAGGAACAATCCCTGTTCTTCCAGTGCCATTGTCGCTTTGATTAATTGTTGTTGTCACTGCCTGTGTCCATAACATCCAGTTAAAAGCAATAAAACCGATCAACATAGCATCGTTAAGTTATTGCCGTCTTTGTTTTATTATGTGATTAAAATACGTTTATTTGTATGTACATGCGTTGAGCTAAATAAACGCATGTTATAGTATTTGCCGACGTTCTAAGTTGAATATCGAGGGGTGACCCGACTTATACATTTACATTTAATTATTAATTTCGTATAAATGTAACGAAGCCTCATTTTCAAACTTTAGACTGTAAACTGGTTATATTTAAGCAGAAATAAGGTTCTATTAATAATCGATTACTTACAACATATTTTTTACCCCTCCTCTGAGAGTTTTGACGAATCACAATTCAAAGGCGGATCCAAGGGAGGCGGACCCGGAGTACGTCCCCCTAAAAGGGCCGCTTTAGTGTGTTTAAAAGTATCTAATATGCGATTTGCCTTTACATTTTGGTAAAAAAAGAAATGAACGTGAATTTTTCAACATGGCTGCGCTTGCAGAATCGATTTTAATCTATGAAAATAAGTTTTCACGAAACAGTTGAAAAAAAAAAAACATTTGAGAAATAAATTTTGAGGCATTGTTTGCACCATGGAATTTTGATATTGCTTTGATACGCTGGGTCCGCCTCCCCCTCAAATCGTAAATTTAAGTTTTTTTGGGTATCTAAATAGTCTCTTAATATTCAATTTATTTATGTTGTGGCTATTGGTGAAACAGAAAAAATGTGATTTTTTCGTGCACGCTCCGTTCGCAGAGTGATATTTAATCATTGAAAATATATTTTCATGTACCTGTTTAAAAACAATTTTTCGTTCTTAACAAATGTGTTAAATACAACCTTTGCTATCCACATTCCTTCAAATTTAATTAGGTTCAGTCTTATTCATATAAATTTGCAAGAAAAAGTAAGATGATTTACAAACTTTAAATTAGCTTGGTTTTGTAGTTAAATCATGCCCTATTCAATAGCAAATAAGGTATCTCAGTTCACCCAGAATGCAACAGATTGATCCCGTGTTTTAAATTTGTTTTATGGAGACCATGCTCACCGGAACCCTACATTTAAAAACATTCCAAATTTGTTAAGCAAAAAAACTTTGATTCAGTAGAAGTAACTTACATATTTATATAGTTTACACATAAACATTCATCAAAGTTACGCTAATATCATTAAATGTCCCATCTCCCATCCCAAATGTTTGCCTCCCCCCCTAATTCAATAACTTTGAACATCGTAGAATCGAGAATAATAATTATTGTACTTTCAACATGAATGTAGTACTTAAGTAATGACTTTGAAATAGCATCTAAACTACTATTTTTCAGGAGCTGTCGGGGCCCTACCAGGGATTTGCCTTGGACCCACTAGGGCCCTGCGGTCCCATCGATCCTAGCTATTATCTTACGCGCCCCCCCCGAACCAGAAATCCTGGATCTGCCCATGTAATTGAAAGCTAAGACTAATTGGCTATTCTTCAGGAGACTGACGCTGGAGCATTTAAGATTATTTAGATGCATCATTACGTACAAGCACACATATAAGTATTCTATCTCAGGACATTTGTAAAACAAACATTGATTGAATTGCTTCATTTAAACCTTTGGTATTGCTTCCAGTCTCTGATGGCGTCCCTTGTGCTTCTTTAGGATGTTTTGTGAAATATATACAACGCAATAGAGCTAAACAATAAGTCAAACAATTATAATATCTAACCAATATCGAATTTTGACATAGTATAATTGATTTCCGGGGACATGAATTGCTTCAATTTATTAAAGCTCAGAAATTGACTTCCTTGAGGACATGTTACAATAATCTTATAAACATGTCTGATGTTTTTCATGTTTGATGTTGCAAAATGTTATCATTTAAAAATCACATTTTATAGTTGTAGAAATTACAATTAAACTTATCGAACTAATTTGCTAATCATATGCGTATTCAAGTTTAGACGGATATCTAATGAACTGAAGACTGCCAAAATACATTCATTGTTTTCAAGCAAATGATTTGATTTCCGTTTTACCCACATTAAACGTTGGTTCGTAAGCCTAATCACTGTATCAAACCAAGGACAACAGCTATACGGGGCGATAAAATATACGTGTTTTAAATTGCCTGTGTTTCGAAATGACACGACGTAATATTAGTGAAACCATGTTCAATAAAGAAGCAAGTTTGTTCTAGTCTTATTTCCTGCTTGTTCAACGATGATACTTTAGTGTATTTTGAAATATTTCGTGTTAGTTTATCTGTAGTTTATTACACACAAATAATCAGAGTCACACGTCGTAATCAAGGTCGTTTCGCAATGAAATGTTGTTTTGTCTGCAGCATGTTAAATTTAATCTGATTTAAGATATCAATGCTCTTAGACAAAATATGGTTTTATAATGTTTGCATGAATCCTTCGTCAGTAAAATAAACTAAATATCTCATTTTAGTTTAAGCAATCAAAGGATCTTTGGTTTTTATTACCTTATTCTTTTTTAAATGTTCATCTGTCAATAGAATTTGATTATCGAGTAAAACAAACAAGTGAAAAAAATACAAATTACTAATTTTCACTTTTTTTTATAAGATTCTTTTGCTTACTTTGCAATATTGTGTATACTCATCGCTCTTTCTCCTCCTGTTATTTTTAGCTCACAGCTTTTGTGATACCTCTTCATCCGTCGTCCTTCCATCAACAATTTGTTTGTGTTCACTCTAGAGGCAACAGTTTTGATCAAATCATCATGAAACTTTATCAAAACTTTATCAGAATGTTGTTCTCTATGAAATCTAGGTTAACTTCGAAACTAGGTCATGTGAGGTAAAAAACTAGGTCACTAGGTCAAATCTTATAAAAAGCTTGTGTTCACTCCAGAGGTCACTATTTTGCTTCGATCTTCTTTAAACTTGGTCAAAATATTGTTCTCCATAAAATCTAGACCAAGTTCGAAATTGGGTCAGGTGGGGGAGTCAAAAACTAGGTCACTAGGTGAAATCTTGGAAAAAGCTTGTGTTCACTCCAGAGGTCGCCGTTTTGATCCAATCTTCATGAAACTTGGTCAGAATGTTATTCTCCATAAAATCTAGGCCAAGTTCGACATTGGTCATGTGGGATCAAAAACTAGGTCACTAGGTCAAATCTTAGAAAAAGCTTGTGTTGACTCCACAGGTCGTCATTTTGTTCCAATCTTCATGCAATTTAGTCAGAATGTTTTTCTCTATAAAATCCAGGCTAAGGTCAGAACTGAGCCATATGGGGTCAAAAACTAGGTCGTTAGGTCAAATCTTAGAAAAATCTTGTGTTCACTCCAGAGGTCACCGGTTTGATCCTATCCTCATGCAACTTTGTCAGAATGTTGTTCTCCATAAAATTTAGACCAAGTTTGAAACAGGGCCATATGGGGTAAAAAACGAGATCACTAGGTCAAATCTTAGAAAAATCTTGTGCTCACTCTAGAGACCCCTGATTTGATCCATTCTTCATGAAATATGGTCAGAATGTAAGTTGTACTGCTACTTAGACCAATTTGCAACAGTTGAGCGACCTAGGGCCCTTTGGGTCCTCTTGCTTATTTTGTGGTGGACTTGTAGTTGTAAACGCCCTAATGTCCTTGTCACAGTAAAATCATTCAACAATAAATGACTCAACTCAAACGACGTATTTTAGTTTCACAAATAATCATAATTTGCATTACAATTAAACTGAATTTAGCATTTAAGGAGATTTGACGCTGTAAAAATTTCTTGTACGACATAGTAAACAGTCCAAACCCCTAACAGTCCAAACCCTTAATTTTGAATCATTTCAATTTTGCTACATATTCGTTTTATCTGGCACCTCAATATAGAAGTATAGCAATACATCACGAACTATACTAATATTCATACATGACAACCTTTTATATTGACGCGGGATGAAACCGTACTTTATTGAAGCACCCATGCTACAACCTACATGTAGCAATTAGCAAACTTCATGAAAGCTTTTACATTGTAATTCAAGTTTGAATGGTTGTGAACTAATTTTATTTGATGTATTGTATACATGTACGTATGTACATAAATGAATAAAACTGTAGTCATGTATGTGACTTTACCCGTCTGCAAAAACCATTTATTGTGTACGTATTATGCTATTTTTTAAGTGCATGAACTACCGGTATGTTATTAGCACGTAAATAATGCTATTGCTATAATAATGTATCTACGTTGGGTTAAGCGTTTTGTAATAAGTCATATTGTGGTAAAGTGTCTATAAGATCACCATTTTTAGATCAGGTATACGTCAACGTTCTAATATTATTGCTGAAATTTGTTTCAAGACACTCTTTGATGATTTATGATATGAAATAATGGACAAACGGTCAATATGTTATTTGCATAATTGCCTCTATATTGTATATTTTTCATAATTTTCATTTTTAC
Organism: Spisula subtruncata; assembly: GCA_963678985.1. Classification (NCBI taxonomy): domain Eukaryota; kingdom Metazoa; phylum Mollusca; class Bivalvia; order Venerida; family Mactridae; genus Spisula; species Spisula subtruncata. The sequence goes on along the minus strand of CAVMCB010000131.1, from coordinate 136,965 downwards.
TGCTATTATTACAGTTGCTACATATGTTTTATGATTTATTTAGTATTCTCCATATGATTTTTCAATGCGTGTAGCGTATGAATATAGCTAAAATACGGCTATATTCTAAATAAAACTATGTGCCTAAGTCTAGTTGTATAAATCATTCTACAATTCAAACAATATTGACTAACCGGAAATGTCTGAAACCTCCGTAAATATTCCAAGCTTTTAGATGAACCAGACTAAATCAAATTATTAAAATCACTCGAGCGGCACTAATCCTTTACAGAGGTAAAACACCTTAATTTTAATCCCAAAGTATTTAATTTAAACATACAAATGATGATAATTCATAAGTAAAAAATCTAAATTATACGCATGTGCTTTTCACTTTATTTCCAAAAGGTCTGTTCAAGTTCAATGTCACACTGGGTATTTATACCACATCTGCATGTAAAAAGCATGTACCATGTGACTACTGCTTACAAGTAGCAACCATTAAGAATAAGGAGCAAATATTAAGAACAAGGAGCATTCACTTAGAACGATTAGGTCAAACAAGGTCACAGCATGAAATACATGCTTCTAGATTTACATACGGAGGTCAATAGGTGCAAACAGAAGAAGGAATATTGTAAAATCATATGAATCATGAAAACGCAGACTGTCGCATCCACGAGCTCCTCATGAGATTCACATAACCTTTAATCTCAATTTCAAGAGAAATATCCATTCCTACCAAATCATTAAAATAATACATTCAAATTGATGCAGTATACAAATTAAACGTTCGCAGATTCGCGACAGATGTGCTTGGTGAGTCAAATATCAAAAGTTTATTTATCGTGATGAGTTTTTTTACGAATGTGTGATTGATTTGGCCCAATATAGCTGATTTGTTAAATTAAGCCTCAAGCTAAAGTGACACAGTTCTACTTTCATCAGTCAACCCATTTGATAAAGTTACAGCATCCGGTGTTACGGTATATTTTAAATTGATTTTCAGTAAAAATACTGAATGCGTGCAAACACTTATAATTTATAAGCACCAAAAGTGTTCCTGTACACATATTAATAGTAGTAAATTAACCATAATTACAGCAGTCTCAATATTTGAATCAACATTTTGTAAACAAATATCAAGTATACAAATATAAATTTGATTTCGTATCATATTTTAGTAGCTTTTTTCGTACGTACATGTACACAGTGAGTGTAAATTTGAAAATATATAGATCCGCGGTTGAAAGTGGTTTCGACTTTTGGTGCTTGAAGTAATCTTCCGTTTTCCAATTATCTGTTTGGTACATATTCGATTGTTATAGCTACGTACAATCTAGGGGATTCATTAGATGACATCTTAGAAAATGACTTAGATAATGTGAAAATTCAACTTATAAATCCTAAATATGTTTCAACGAGTGTAAGTGCTAACAAGTCGTAGCTAAATGTTTTAGCGCCAATACAGTATGGCTTCATATTAAGTAGGTCTCAATTGGGTATGGCTTCTTTCAAAAAGGTTATATTAGTGCTAGTAATACATGTATACGGCATCTTGTATAAAATGCTTTAATGTTATTGGGTGGTTTATTACATTGGTATATCTTTTGTTAACTGTGTGGCTAAAACTAATTAAAGTTATGTTTCAAAGTGTTCTCACTAACAACTGAATGCAGTTCACCTAAGTCTGTAAAATTGCATCACATACATGTTCCCCAAATAACTGAACATGACTCACAAAGAAAACATGTGATGCTAGATCATGCCTTGTTTCTCGACCTTGAATAACTCATCAGTTCACTCAAATAGAAGCTTTCTGACATGTATGATACTACGAGCATCAAGGAAATTAAAATTAAAAAACGGCCGAGTTGTCAGTGCGCTATTGATTTTATTAACATGTAGCGACAGTTCAGGTAATTCTTTTCGAGGAACATTTGTCATAACTGAATATTGCTTTACTGGTTAGCAATCAATTCAGAAAAAACTAATTAAATTCGTCGTCTTTAACTGAACAATTGTTTAATGATAAGTAAAGGACCTGTTACAGTGAGCCACAGCAGTGTTGAGGCCCCATCGTGGAAAACACAGAGACACGTACAAAAATAGTATTATTGACTAAACAACTCATATTAAGAAACGAAATAGTTCAAGCGTTATTTCACATTGGTTTTTTTTAAATAGTCCAATTGCGACTTGGTTGATACGTTTTTTGTATATATATTTTCGCTCTCGCTTTGTCCATTATTGTAAACTAGGTCAAGTCCGAAAATGCCGCTTTAACATGTATTAACGTTATGTCACTGTCCTTGGTGTTTTAACTAGGTCAGGGGGTGGTTGTGCCTCATTTAGTCGCCGTTTTAGCGTGGGTTTGTGTGGTTGGTTCACCGTTCGGTGGGGCCTTTGGGAACTTGGTCGAGTGTTGGCTTCGTTTCATCCGGCAATGACCTGCATTTTATCGGAGGGGACTTGGATCTTTGGTTGTTTCTTCGGCTTATGTGTGGGCATTGCTCATTGTTGTTGCTAGGAATATGTAATATTATTTCCCGCCCCGTTCCTGCCTTGCCCATATTCTAACTAGGTCAATTCGTAGTTGTGCCGCTTTAGGTTGCATAACGTTAGGTCACTGTCCTTAGTGTTTTAACCTATGTCACGCCCCAGGGTTGTTGTGTCTCATTTTGGTCGCCGTTTTGGCATGGGTTTCTGTGGGCACTACTCAGGGTAGTTGTGTCGTGGTGTTTCTGATGTATGTGCTCGGCTGGTTGGGTTAAGTGCTACCTTCCCTGTCGGATTTTCTCATACCATTTATGGTTGGACCCAATAAGCGTTGAATATATTAAATATTACAGTGCCGATTACAAATAGTTTGTAAATCATACCTAATCTTTTGAAGTTAAACGGTTTATTCGATCCACAGACAAATATTATTTGCATTGGGTTCCAAGGCATAATGGTAAACTAGAAGAGGTTAAATACGTATGGATGATCCAAGTGACCAGCGTCTAAGGCAGAACAAGAAAATCGTGAATCTAACACAACATAATTAAATTTAATTAATTCAGAAATGAACAATAGGAGTATAGTTAGCGTATGCCATTGCCAAACAATAAGCGAATGTCCAGTCAAAGTGCACTTTTCAAAGTCGTAGATGGTGTCTATGCTTCTTCGGCCTGCGTACGCGACGCCCCTAAATACAATGTAGTATCATTTTCACCATCTGCAATAATGAACACAATACTGTTTTAGTTCCCGTTGGTATATGAATAATAAAACTGTTGCTAGATCTTTTTAAATGCTATTTCAAGGAGGGGGATATCACAACATCAATGATTTACAGAGTATGACTGGGGAAATGTAATGTAATTTACTGCATCGAATCAGATTATGACCGTGTGAATGCATTCAAACTTGATCTATAAGGGTTTATGACGACATGTAGTGTGGAGAAGTATTGTCATTTTTAGGTACATTTGTATTCTGAAAACAAGTGTAATATCTGTGTGCAATGTGTACGTTAGTTTGACGATTTCTACGCGTGAAGTCAAATTTGCCCCGGGTGGCCATTACTGACATTACACTGGCAGCAGTGTAATTTTGTACGACACATCCTCATGCGTTTGATTCATGGTACAATATGTATCACATATTTTGAAGTTTGAAGCAATTTGAACAATGTCATACAATAATCAGTATACAGGACTTTTCCTAGAACTTTTGAAACGCCCCTCTTATATATACATATTGATGTTTTCATTATGAAGAGATACACTGTTTGCGTTAACACGACTGATTTCGCACACACGTACATGTAGGTAAACTAATCATTTACTATAATGTTATACATGTAACTATATGAAATACATCTAAAACAGCACTTTAACCTCAATAAAATCGCTTCAACTTTTATTTGTTTAGAAGCGATATTTTTACAAGCCTTATGTCTTGATCACTGTTCTAGGATTGAACCTACTACAGCATCCACTATGTGTACGTTGTGGCAACAGCTCGTACAACGTCTTTAAGAGAAAAATAAACTTTTAAGTACAGCACAGTGCAGGATATAACAATATTATATAACAATTAATAACAATTAAATTGATGTTGAAACATTTTAAACTTGTTGAAAGTCATAAATGGCAGCCCACGTTTCTTCAACAAGCTTAATGGGATCTAATTGACAGCAAGAAAGGCGTACTTAATGACCATACATTTCATCATTTTCACCACCTGAAATAATGAAAAAAAAAACATATGTGAGTTACCGTGGGAATATACATACAATGTTATAATACTGTTGCTATTAAAATGCGACCACATGGATGGAAATATCACAACAGCAATGATTTACAGAGTCTGAATTGTGAATTGTAATGTAATTTACTGCATCGAATGAGATTATGACCGTGTGAATGTATTCAAACTTGATCTATAAGGGTTTACAACGACATGTAGTGTGATATTCTGAAAACAACTGTAATATCTGTGTAGCAAATACAAAAAAGATAAATAATTTCCAAATAGCCATTACAGAATATCTAGACGTTATTCGACAATTTCGTCTAGGCACTAATTCAACGTTGGCAAAGTAAAGTCTGTTTTTGTTACCTATCTGTATATTCACTAGTAGTGTTTTGATAAAACATAATGTAATAAACAAAGGCATGTCGCTAAACTGACCATGTTTCTGAGAATTTGTGTCCTTCGAATACATGCATTTAATATAATTTTAATGTCTAAAATTAATTCATAATGTTGTGGTCGATGGTATAGTTATTGTTTCGTTATTATTGCGTCTGACTTACGTGAATAAGTTTTACTTAAGAAGAAATAAAATAACACCCCGCTGCTTTATATCGGCACGGACCCAATATAATTGATGTGATAAAATTGGACAGGGAATGCAGCACTCAACTAAGCCAATCTACTATTATAAATCAATCACACCTCTAAAGGTAAGGACGGTTATCGTATGGGTATCATTAGAGTAGATGTAATATAAATTGTTGGACTAAAGTGCGTCCAATTACGGCAATAATATGTCAAGTGGTCCAGAATAACAAGCACAAAGCAAGACATATCTCTACTGCGTCGATTTCATTATCTCGGCATAGCTCATTATCTTTAAAAATGTCAGCAATAATTCCATCATCCAGTAGTAAATCGAAATAACTAAACAATTTGTTCCAGGCCAAATATGTTAGGCGCTTTATATTCCGATTATCTATGTAAATTGATGCAAATACTAAGTATACTTGTGTCTTACATCGATAACAATCTGAATGTTGCTGCAAACTAAATGGTTGGCGGGGGATTATTTGTCATTTCCTTGACGCTATATGTTTCGAAGTAATGAAGGGAATCTTTTCGGGACATCACTAATAGGTTCCAACGAGAACGAAGAAAAGTATAAAGTGAAATTCATTAAGCATATTGCGTGAAGTTATCCAAAACTTCGTGGACTTTTGCTCATTTTTAATTTTTTTAAGTCAGATCAGTATGAAAATTACTATACAGTGACACTAATGTATAACAAACAATAACCGCAAAGTATTTTTGTAAAGTACCCTTTGTATCGAGAGTAACACGTTGCAATAGTAACACAAAAATGCGTTAGCGGCGCACTGCAGTTTTTCCCCAGTAAAATGCGTTACGTTATTGCCGATTGTTACAGTGTTTCTTCATTTAAAAGTATCAAAATGCGTCCTCGAGTTGGGTAATGTCATACCGATATTTTGCTATATTTTAAAGGTTATATCTTATATATTCGTCATTTTATGAATAGGACGGTTAATGTTGTCATGTGAAATTCAACGTAAAATGTGACGTCGCAAGATATCATTTGCAGTTGCAAAAATAATTCAATTATATATACAGCTATGGGAACCCGCAAGAAAGACAAAAATTGTTTGGCAAATTAAGTATGAACCCTTCTGCATTGAATTCAATTGTTTTTAAATGACATAAATAGTTCACAGAAATTCGGGGTGATGTGGCAGACGATGTATGTTAATGGCTATTTTATGGACAGTTGCATATACATGTAGATTAATAAAGCTTTCACATGAAAAAATTCGTACAATATTAAAAGACATTGCGATTACTTATTGATCAAATTTCTAGGACTTACTTAGGTTATAAAGCACCACAAACATAACTTACACGTTTGCTCTGACATGCGTATGCACATAATCAGCTTATTAGACTATATCGATGTCTTAGAATTAGAAGGTCGTAACTGCAAAATCGATATTTTGAGAAAACACGGAAAAACTGTTTGACATTTACTTTTTACTTTTGTAAAACAAACTTTTACAACTTCAATTTGGTCAACATGACAAGTTCAGATTTTTATGAAAATGGGCTCATAAGAAGCGCCTTGTGGTGCTTATTCTAAATATGTATGAATCTAAGCCATCGATATGTAGGTTTCAAAGGGGGAGGGGGTTATAGTCTACAATGTTCTGTTGAATTATTCTAAAATGTATACCACTTAGTAGCGAGAAACGAAATATATTGTACTGCAATGCTTTACTCCAAATTAGGTGTATCGAAATGTCAAGGCCGAATATTTTTATTAGCATTATAAGCATATTACAGGTGACATAATGAAGCCAATTCGTTCTCGTCTCATTTTCGTTTTAGCGTTATATTTCAGTATCGTATTGAAATATTTGGTGTCAATTTTATTTCATTTTTTTTATCCATTTTATGGGAAGAATCGGAATCTAATTGACATACTTCGTAACATTTTGGTGACGATAGACGTTTAATAACAAATATTCCTCTGATTTAAGATATCAAGAATCTTCAACTTTGTGAGACGTTTTATAATGTGAACATAAATCCTCCGTCTGTGAAATAAAATTAAACAAATATCTCATATTTCCTTGATGAGTTTGAATAATCGAGTAATATTTGTTTCTAGATTACAATAATAAAACATAAAATACCCATCAATGGAAATTTTGATTTGTGTTTAATTTCCACCATTTCCACCGGTGTTACATTTTCCTTATCTGATGTGTTAAATATAAAAGGTTGTTTATCGTGATTAGTTTCTTACAAATAGTGTGTGATTGATGGTATGTGTTTGGCACACTAAAGCTGATTAGTCAGAAACAGTCGAAGCTAAAGTAACACCACTCTCTCGCGAGGCGAAAGCCAATGTTTAATGAGACACTGTCTGGTGGAAACGTACTATTTAAGTTATGCCTTTGCTAAAGCCGGTAAATTAGTGTAAACACGAACAAAGCGGCATTGTGTTTTAGTCTTTATTATTACTATACCATTTTATATAGCCTTTTTCTCGACATGTGAATAACACGTTCGAAAGTGCTGTATAAGTACGATTGAAATATGGTTAAAACAATATGTAATGGATGACATGATGGTCAAAATGATGTATAAATATATAACAATATGGACGAATGGACAACCACATATTCTTTAAGCTTTTATGTAACATACACAGTATAAAATGGTTAAACTGCGGTTGGCCTGGAACATGTAAGCTATAAATGGCCATTCCACACGCATAGAAAGACGTTAATGTAGTACTTCATACATATTTATATGTCTAGAACTGCTCTTCAACATAATTAAAGTCACTTCCTCGTTTATTTGCAAATGAGTCTGATCGTTTCATTAAAACTGTTTCATAGATAAAGCCCACTAGCGGGGCTAATTTTTGTACGTTGTTGAAAGCGTTAAACGTTCCTTTAATCACATTTAAAAGGGACTGTCTCCTTTTTAAAACAGCACATATTTTAATTTCAGCATGATTTTTTAGTTATGTTATTAACTAGATCGATATGTAACATAAACAAACGTCAGCCTATACATCCGGTATATAATTTAAGATGTAATTTTACTAAATACTGTAAAACCATTAATTTTCGTGGGAGATTAAATTTCATGGAATTCGTGGTTTACCTCTACGACGATATTTAGTCGCATCGAACAAGGTTTTTGACCCTTGTATTAATTACTTAAAATGCAAAATACAGTAATTAATGTCCCATCGAAACGGTCTTTCTATCAAAACCACGAACTTTCGATCCATCGAAATTAAATGATTTTACAGTAATTACAAAATCAAGACGTTCCACAAGGTATATTTAATATCAGTATGCTTGGTTTGTAATATACAGGCGTCTATACCATAAGTATGTGAATATTTGAAAACATTATTTTACATTTTCAATACACATCAATGTGAGGCAGTCTCTTTAATAATCGTAGAAGTTCTTGTAAAAGACGATATTTACGTACAATGTATTTGTACAAGAATGAAGTCCCGTTAAAGCCTTTTCCGTCGATATACGGGAATTGATAGTAGCTCCTTATGTACTTCATATAGACATTCTTTTCCAGTTAATACATCGAAAAAGACAATGTTTTTGTGTGTCACGTCTTTGCTGGTCACACCAGTAATCGAGTTTCGACGGATTTGGCAATAAGCATGCTTGTCCGATCTTGAATGTTCATTTGGATTCTGTCTAAATAGATAGCATTCATTTTCAGACAGGCACATGATTTTACTGTCGTTTTACCCAAACTAAACATTGGTTTGTAAGCCTGATCACTGTAACATATCAAGGACAACTGCTCTACGGGCTGCTAAAATGTACGTGCTTTAAATTGCTTGTCGTTTGAATTGACACGGTGCTGTATTTGTTGAACCTTATTACGATTTCCATAATGAAGCAATTTCCTTCCAGTCTCATTTTCTGTTGCGATGTTAGAATATTTGGTGTTAGTTTAACTGTAGCCTTATTGTCCATTTTGATGTTGATTACCTTCTGATTTAAGATTGTATTCAAGAATAAGAATATAAGAATCTTATTTTGTGAACACTAATCCTTTGTTTGTGAAATGAAATAAATATCTCACTTTACTATGAATAGTTTAAGCAATGGATGGATTTTGGTTTTGTATAAATAAAATAGACACAAATTAGTTATAACCGATTTTCACTATTTGTCGTATAACGAGATTCGTTTACATATGTTGCAATAATGTGTTTAACCATCACTCCTTGTTCTCCATTTTACTTCTGATTATTTTGATGTGTTAAATATTAAAAATTGATTTATGGTGATGAGTTCCTTACGAATGTGCGATTTATAGTATGTTTTGGCACACTGAAGCTGATTTGTCAAAACAAGTCTTAAGCTTAAGTGGCACAGTTCTACCTTCACCAATCAAACCCATTTTATAATGTGATACTGTCTGATGCGATGATTTATATTAGATTCGGGTTTGTTATATGTGCAAGATCAAATTTATAAGCACTATAAAAAGTATTTCAGTATACATGTATTGAGAGTAATAAACAAGGATGAGGAAAGTCTCGATATTTAAATCCAACAATTTGAATATATAGTGATGTTTTTCGTCATCGTTGGTGCTAGCATTGTGTTATAATAGTCTAAGAGCAAATATTGTGTGATCTAGGTGACATTATGAAAACAAAGTTCAAGCAAGATAAAATAGTTCATCTCCCAACATTGAATACGTATTATACAGAATAGAGAACAGTTTATTCGGCCTGGGTATAATACATCGTATCACCGTGAAACAACATAAATAAATGCATTATCCATGGAAGCATACAAATCAATTTTTAAAAATATAAAGTATACAAACATAAATATGATTTCGTTTCATATTTTAATAAATTGCATCGTACACATTCAGCAAAACAAAATATGCAACCATATAATACAAATATAATACTTGTGTTTTTCAAGTAGTTATCCGTTTTCCAATTATCTGTTTTATACATATATCGAAAATGTTATAGCCACGTACAATCAAGCGGACTAGATTACAATTTAGAAATGACGTCGATAATGTGAACATTCAACTGCTTTACCCTTAAGATGTTTTAACGAAAGTTAGTGCTTGCAAGTCGTAGCTAAGTGTTTTAGCGCCAATACAGTATGGCTTCATATATAAAGCAGTTCTCAATTATGTACATCCTCATAAATCAGTTGTTTGTCAAATTGTAAAAAAGACGCTGGTTGAACGAGAATGAATAATTTATTGCTGCGCAAAAAATGTTATATTAGTGTTAGTAATACATTTACAGTAGAATCCCACCTTACGACCACCCCGAAATTACGACCAACCAATTTTTTGAAAGAACAGAATTTTTTCCTTCTTTGTCTAATGGTCGTTAACTCCGAAATTACGACCATCCCGCTATTTCGTAATGCGACCACTTTTTACCAATCAAATAGTCAAGTTGTGCAGATTTGAACCCCGAAATTACGACAAGTTTTAATCACACCTCTAAAACACCTGTTATTGTTTACATAATCGCCGATGGGACCAACTGTCTACACCTCTGTATATTACCCAAAAATGACATCATTGTATCATCACCACCATTTTCAATAAATGAAATTATTTATTCATTAAGAAACAAATGTAGGATTATAACAAGCGTAAGATATTGCCAAACAATAAGCAGATGTCCAGACAAAATAGAATTGTTCATCGTAGATGGCCGACTATGCTTCTTGAACCAGCGTACTTGATGTCCCTAAATGCAATGTATTATCATTTTGAACATCTGAAATTAGGAAAACAAAAATGTTTGAGTTCCCGTGGGTATATACATATTAATACTGTTGCTAGATCTATTAAAATGTTATCCCAAGGAGAGGAGTATCACGACAGCAATGATTTACAGATTTATGAATTGGGAATTGGAAAGTGATTTACTGAATCAAAAAGTCCAGTCATTGAAGCTCAAAAATATGGTCAACCTCAAACCAATTGCAAAACAGAGTTTCTTTGCATTTTCATCATCTACAGACTATTGCCAACTACAGACAAAACGTCAAATATGAAAGCACAGTGGGGAAATGCAAAAACATGATGTTTTTGGTAGCAATTTCAGGTTTTTCCTTATTTTATACTACATGGGGAATTATAATATTTATTTCACGCGTTTCGATAGTAATAGCGTGAAATATTTGTCTAAACGCGTAACGGATTCTAATAGAGTGATTATGGTTTTGGTCGGTTGATTTTCACGGGATTTTTCTGTGTTGAAAAATGTGTATTGATATGAAGTTTTGGTCATTCTACCAGACGATTTCAGTCAGTCAAGTCACGTCTTGTTTTAAGCTTGATACTGGACTCCAGAACAATGTTAACGCGCAGAAGCTTTACTATAACATTTAGCGATTATAATTCAACGTAAATTTAAAGCGTTTGATTAACGAACAGAAAGAACACATCAATGGGGAGAGCATTCCGTCGATGAGAAGACAATTTGCACAAATGCAAACAACACGAGAATGATTCAATGATTCGCCAGATGATTCAACGAGGACTGCAAATATACCCGAATAACAGAGAAAGTCAGGTCATTGTTGACTGGAAGGCCCCATAGTGGGCTCCATGTTGTGTGTCACTGACAGAAAGTTCAGATAAGTAGCATTGACATTTATTGTAAAAGTAGTGCATATAGTAGAACGTGCTCGGTTCCATTGGGTGAACTAGTTATTCAGATCAATTATTTTGTAAAAGAGAATTTCAGTAAACTCAGTTCATGCTTAAAGCATTAGCTTGTGGTAACACATGTTACTGGTGTGTAAAGCATGAGTTTGTGGTAACACAGGTTACCGGTGTGTAAAGCATGAGTTTGCGGTAACACAGGTTACCGGTGTGTAAAGCATGAGTTTGTGGTAACACAGGTTACCGGTGTGTAAAGCATTAGCTTGTGGTGACACAGGTTGCTGAGATGTCAAGCATTAGCTTGTGGTGACACAGGTTACTAGTGTGTAAAGCATTAGCTTGTGGTGACACAGGTTACTAGTGTGTAAAGCATTAGCTTGTGGTGACACAGCCGACTGGTGTGTAAAGCATTAGCTTGTGGTGACACAGCCGACTGGTGTGTAAAGCATTAGCTTGTGGTAACACGGGTAACAGGTGCGTACATCTTAGATGCAATAAGATACAATATGCAAAATGTTTCGTCATGGTTTGTCAGTCATCATTACATAAATGGCCTAAGAATGTTGATTTGAAAATTGTTATTAGATAATAATAATAAGACAACACATGGTAATGCAGTATGTGCAAGTTTACTGACGAAGGGTGATTCATAAAGCTAGATACCACCGACCGTAATGAATATAGACGGTAGAATTCAGTGTGTGGTTTTTAAAGCTGTTTTGAAACTCAGTAAGTTGAGATACGTTTTATCATAAGGAGATTGCTTGTTGAATTTGATATTATAGGTTGTAGCACTGTATCACTATGTTTCATGACATTCGACTAAATTTTGTTAGTAGATTTAATATTGCTGGTTTCAAAAGGTATAGAAATAGAATAAGATGTGAAACTGCTAATTAAACAGTTTTTCAGTGCTGCCACATTCATATAACACTATTTACTTTTCGTTTACATGAGAAGTAGAAAATATTGCTAGAAAGCAATTTCGGGCTATGAACAGGCTGCTAAAGTACTGTTTTGGAATGTGCATGTTTAGTATAAAATTTAAAGCGTTGTACCATTATATTATGATATTATTAGAACATTCGACTGACTTTGTAGAAAAAATGTTACATGTTGTTAAACAATGCTGGTTGGTTCACTTTTAGAATATTTGGCGACATTTTAAAGAGGTTGCTCTGTTTACGATACTGTTTGTGTACGCTGTCAAAAATAGAAAAAATCAAAATTTTTTTTTATATATGCAGTATGTTCAGGATATGGGCGGCACTTGGCCGAAGGTATAAATAAATGTCCAAAGACAATGACTAAGTCACATGGAATGTCTGTAGCAAGTCAGTAACCGTTTTGTTCTGATTCCGTTAAGAAAATTAGCTTAAATAGACATATACATGTAATATGATAATAACTAAACACTGACAGTTCACATTTTCCTTTCGTCGGGGAGCCATTTGTAACAGGGGAAGATTATTGCATATGCCAGCCGTAGTTTACGCCCCAGTGAACGTAACTATTCCGCCCACAAACTAGAATTTTTGGCCCTGAAATGGAGTGTCACAGACAAATTTCATGACTACTTGTATGGTCATGACTTCAGAGTTGTCACTGATAACAACCCTTTAACCTATGTGACAACTACCACTGCTAAGCTGGATGCTACTCAGCATAGGTGGATTGCTGAGCTGTCCAATTACAATTTCACATTGGAATATCGTAGCGGAAAGCTTAATGCTGACGCTGACGGTTTGAGTCGTCGCCACATATTCCAGGATGAGCTCAAAGCCATCTTTCAAGGTGCAATAATATGTGCTCCTTTAGTCAGTAATATCGCAGAAACTGTTGCTCCTCAGATGGCCACTGAGGAACGGTTAGTTTCTGAGGCTATGGCCAAAATAAATTGGGTTAATGAGCAAAGTGCTGATAGCACCATTGCCCGAGTTATTGACCTCCTTGGTAGCGGTTCTCTGAAGGGAGGTAAGAACACCTCTACTGAGTCTCTACCGGTACAGAAGTTCATTCGAGAGGCTAACCGTCTCTTTATCGAGAATGGAATTCTGTACCGAACCGCTACTTTGGATGGCCAAACAGTTAAGCAGTTGGTCCTTTCCATGTCACATAGGCGGATTGCCATTCAGGGGGCCCATGAAGATGCTGGACACCAAGGGAAAGACAAAACCCTGTGGCTGGCCAAACAACGTTTCTTCTGGCCTGGTCTTGAAAAAGACATAATAACAGGCTGGGTAGAATAGTGCGGCCGGTGCATAAGGAGGAAAACTCCAGTTGGCAAGCCATTTGCAGAGCTTGTTCCCATTCGAACCACCAGGCCAATGGAATTGGTGTCCATTGACTTTCTGAAGCTCGAACCAAGTAAAGGTGGTATTGAAAATATTCTCGTAATAGTAGACCATTTCAATCGGTTTGCGCAAGCTATTCCTTGCCGCATCCAGACAGCTGTGACTACTGCTAAGGCGCTATACGAAGGGTTCTTTCGATATTATGGGTTCCCAGAAAAGCTACATAGCGACCAGGGGCGTAACTTTCTAAGTTCCACCATTAAGGAGCTATGTAGAATTGCGAGTATCAGAAAGTCAAGGACAACACCATACCACCCTATGGGTAATGGTCAGGCGGAGAGAATCAGACTCTCTTGAAAATGCTGGGTACACTGGAAACCCACCAAATGGCAGACTGGAAGTCTTATATACATCGCCCTCTTGGTCCAGGCTTACAATGCGACCAAGAATGATAGTACTGGGTACGCTCCCCACTACCTTATGTTTGGCTGGCATCCCCGACTTCCCTTAGATGCATATCTGGGAACTGATCCCTCAGAGGAACAGTCAGGTTCCCACTCCAACTATGCATCTAAACTCCACCAGCGCCTACAGTATGCATATCGCAAGGCCGCCGAGGAAGCCGGGCGAAGCGCCGCCAAGAACAAACTAAACTATGATGTGCGAGTTAGACACTCTGGTCTTCAAGTTGGAGACAGAGTGCTGGTCCGGAAAGCTGGCCTAAAAGGTACCAACAAGTTGGCCGACAGGTGGGAACAGGAGGTTTCTACTGTCATATCCATGCTAAATCCGGATGTTCCGGTGTACAAAGTGGGTAAAAAAGGACGAGCAGAAGTGCTGACACTCAGAATTTAAGTACTACTCCGTCCCTGACTGAAGTGCCCTCTTTGAGAAGGGAGTTCAGTAACGAAGTTACCTCTGATACTGAAGCCACCTCCCCACCTCTGGTGAGTCAGCGCCCAGTTAGACGACGAGTAGCTCCAGATAGGTATGGGGAATGGGTTACCCCTATTTCTGCTACAGTGAATACGGGGAAATTTGAAGTTTTTGTTTAGGTTCTTGTCTGTTATAAGGCGTCTGTTCCGCATTAAATTGTTCTGTGTTCTATTATTCACTACATTTATTGCTGGTTATTCAGTTCTCTATCCATTGCTACTGTTCTATTCTTGAGTTTTATAGTGAACCTCCCCTTTATTCTGTTCAGCAGTTACGAGGTTTTACTGTATACCATCGTTTCACAGTTTTACTGTACTTGCGTTCCGCGCTTCAACCGTTTCGCTGTTTAACAATTAATTACTGGGTTATTTTACATATTATGTACATGTACCTTTTGTAGATTTATAGGTAGTATCTGGTTTATTTAGCGAGGTTTAATTTGTAATGTATTCCTTACACTTGATTGGAATTACAAAAATGTGTAGTTCAACGAGACAGCTGGTATGCCGCGGTTCTGATAAATTGTATTTTTAAAGTGAACGTATATGCATAGTACAAACAAATAATTATGTGAAGAAAGTGTGTTATATATATCGAAAATATGATATTCTGTTAGTCGGGCATTCGTCTTTGTGGACGCCAGTGGAGCTGGATTAGTAAAATATGCCAACGTCTCTGTTGACGCCAGTGGAGCTGGATTAGTAAATATGCCAACGTCTCTGTTGACGCCAGTGGATTTGGGTTAGAAAAATATGTAAACGTCTTTGTTGACGCAAGTGAACCTGGTTACGATAATTATAATGAAAAATGTTGATATGTAGTAGAAACCTGTAGTTGATGTATCTATAAAATCACGTTTATCTCAACGTAGAGCGAAATTGAATATGTCTATATTGTGATGCATAGCCACGTTTAAAATTGCAAAAGAAGTGTCATAGAAAATACAGACTAAAAATGCTAGATCAACTCTGACAACTGATAGTTGGAAGCCTCATTTACATGATAGTCACATTTTATTGAAGATGGATGACATTTGTTCTGATAATAATACTGATATTTAAATCTTAGGTGGTTGCCAAGGGGAGATAACTTTGAAACAAACTATATTAATGGTTGTTCCGATAGTGACGACTGGTTTATCATACATTCAGAATTTCAGGTTTTAGATATGAAATGGGGTCCATACACAATGGACATTTTTGCATATCATTTATATAGAAACTGCTCAAAATTAAATCTAGATACATGACGCATGTGTTGATTTATTTAAGAAAAGTTCATCAGGGTCAAATTATTGAATAGTTCCAGCGCCAAATCTGGCTTGGCGAGTATTATTATATAAAAATTATTGCTGACAAAATATGTATGTACTGGTTTAGTACCGCACTGTACATCAGCACCATATTTGGCAATATTTTGTTTTGCGGTGGATATCCGGTTAAATTTATCACATATGTTGATTATTTAGAGCCCGTAAAGTTTACAGAACGGGACAAAGGTATAGACAGAATTTGCAATGGTCGGACATTAAAGCTGTACGTATCGAATAAACGTGTAACTACATGTATGTTATTCTTTTCTTCAGGCTAGAGTTTGCAGAAATGTACTGCTGAAGAATTTGAGATGACCGATGTTTCAGATAGGTCGTTTAGTACGTGGTTTCAACCAGAAAATGGCCGGATATTTAGTGAACTCGGGAACGAGAAGTATTGACGCTATTTCAAACAGTGGGGGCATTTCGTTATGTCATTGGACAGTCGATGGACAGTCGTTACCAGTTACTGTAAAATCATTTAATTTCGTTGGGACGAAATTTCGTGGTTTTGGTGAAAAAGACAATTTCGTTGGCACTTGAATTCTTGGATTTTGCATTTCAGGTAACAAAACAACGGTCAAAATCAATGTTCGTTGGGATTAAAGATCGTGGTTAAAGTGAACCACGAAATCCACGAAATTTAATCCCCCACGAAAATTTAATGATTTTACAGTATATCAATTTTGGTATGTCTTTAATTAGCTGAACTTGTCGACAAGAAATCATAGGATAACGTCATTTCGTCGACAGTGTACGGTCAAAATTGACATACAAGTATTCTCACAGGAATCTTCCAGATCCAACTGACAATTTATTTGTGAAAAAAGTTATTCTTAAACCTGTAAATAAAAATGACATCGTGTCTAGTCAAATGTTGATTGATTTGTGTGATAAATATGTCAACATCAATGATGTTTTTACTTTTTATCATCAGATATTTATGCTTGATTCTTTTTGGTAATTCAGTTTTTTAAAGATATGATGGAATTAGAAACATTGGTTTCTTTGAATATTTCTTTAATGTCAAGTTGCAAAGTTCTTGGCATATTCATTCGTAATAGTAAAACTGACCAATACCGTATCGGTAATAAAGTCGTGGTGTTGAAGGTATGTCTTTATGTCCGTATATCAGGCTTCAGTGCTATTTCATTTTTTGGGAACAAACAGTTGAAAGTGTTGTTTAAAATTTGATTAGATCACGGGACAAAGTAGTCTTTTATAATGATATAATACCTTAATTTAAATTTAGGACCAGGGAATCTTAACTGTTTATGCTCACTTACATTACTTGAGATACTGCGATGTTAGTGCCGCATACACTTCGGTGTGAATGACCGGTGTCGGAAAAGACACGGTCGGTGGAAGAGCGAAAACGGTTAAGATTGTTCTGTTCCTTATTCTACAGAAAGTAGACTCGCTATATTTCAATATTTGGCGGTTTTGCAATAGACTAGAGGTCTAAAGCGTGCATATGTTGCATTCGTAAGTCTAATGACGTCGTCGAGTACGGATTCGTATATCACATAGACAAATTTGTTTTCTGAAAATACAACGTAGCTCGGCTCCAGCCCCTTCTTTTGTAAGTCTAAACGCAGGTCTGGCCAAGCAAATAGTGTTATTTGTTGTTATTTGATATTATTTGAGTGTAGCATAGACTATTTATTTCACGCGTTTCGATAGTAATAGCGTGAAATATTTGTCTAAACGCGTAACGGATTCTAATAGAGTGATTATGATATTGGTCGGTTGATTTTCACGGGATTTTTCTGTGTTGAAAAATGTGTATTGATATGAAGTTTTGGTCATTCTACCAGACGATTTCAGTCAGTCAAGTCACGTCTTGTTTAATTTGATAACCCAAATAAATGGTGAAATGTATAGCTTGCAACATAATTAGTTGTTGACGTACGATGAAAGCTCAAGTGGAAATTTCAGAGCAAATAATGACAATACTTTTATTACAAATGTCGAGTTTTTGCACACATTTCGGATTCATTTGTAAACAGAGTTTTGCAATATTGTTTATATTATTGTTTGTGTTTGTGATGAGAATGAGGTCCAACATTCAGCGATCGACACCACATGTATTTATACATTTGTATGGGACAAACGGACACAGGTTTCCAGAGTGTTTTTCCTTATAAAAAAGGTTTTCATCTCTGGTTTTTCCTGAGCGAGTCGATGCGCATTTCTTTTACGTCTGATTTATACTCATAAATATAGAGATACATCACGTGATATATGGTTATCTAAATAACGCATATTTTGGGCATGTTATATTACTTGTATTACTGTATATGCCAAGTTACAACATCGTAATTTCACATTACCTTACGTATACATGCCATTCATGCTCTGCATACTAGCTGACTGAATAAACGCAGGTCTGGCCAAGCAAATAGTGTTATTTGTTGTTATTTGATATTATTTGAGTGTAGCATAGACGTTCTAATAATTCCTCTGTAAGTCGTTAAATATTCACTAATTGTACATAAATGTATTTTTTCTGAAAAATACAACCTTCTCCTATCGAATACAAAGAATGATATTATCATCACACAGTTTATTTCTCTTATGTGAATAGTTGTGAAATAAGTACAAATTAAATCAACTAAACCAAATTACTATTGTAAATCCAACACATCGGTAAAGGTATGGATGATAATCGTATGGGTATCATTAGAGTAAATGCAATCTAAAACGTAAGAATTACTGGGGGATCACGTGATGGTTGCATTTCGGTTTTTCTAATGGCGGCACCCATGTCAAACAGGTAGTTTGCTGTTTTCTGTATTTTTTCTTCGATATGTTAACATATTATACTGACCATGTTCTGGCCAACAACGTCCGGTTTCCATTGATATCTTGCTTTTGGCTGTAGGTGCCGTAGTTTTTGTGTTTACCCTGTGCACATTTTCGAATCGATGACTTTCTGTTATGAAAACCGCGATTGCATTGGGTCTAAACGCAAAAAGAGTCACGTTTTTTCTCAAATACTGGATTTATCCAGTTTATAATCGATTGTATATGTTCTCATTGAGCAACATAGTATCTGTGTCCTATCTGTTCAGCGTTTAGAGGCATTTTTACGATTTTATTCGAATTAATGAATAATGATTGCATTGGGAAACATATTATTCATGGTTGCATCGAGTACTAAGCAGAACCACATAATCGAGAAGTTATACATGCGATGTTTACTGTTGTCGTTGTCATTTGAAATATTTAATAATAAAATATAATTTATAATACTCACATTAAAGTGATATGTCAAATAAAATATCATATACAGTTAGTCGGTCTTTTCCACACAATTTACAAGACATTCCTGTAGCATGCATTCTGTGCTGTATTAATTATGCATATTATCTTATTTCCAGTTTCTAAAGACATGTCGAGAAAGAAAAGTAACCTTCGATCATATATTTGGCACAGTAGCGAGCTAGGTAGAAAGGCATTCCAACTAGAACACAAATCAAATACAAGATCGGGAAAACGAAAGCTAGAAAAAACACTGTTTAGTCACAATTCCAAGCAGCACATCTTTATCTGAAGTCGCCTTCTGTTAAGTGTCTAAAACTCTTAGAACCATATATTGTTCCAACAAAGAGTTCACCAAATAAAAGTGAATACAATGTCTCTGAGGAAGACAGCAATTAATCCGGGAACTATAATGTGAAACTACTGGCAGTAGACGAACGTATATGTGAGTTGGGGTTTGAACCATTGTGCGATGATAACAACGACGATCAGACTGTTGAATCAGTATATTAAAGTCACTATTTTAATAAGCTGTAACTTGTTAACTTCTCTGCAGAATGATGCAATTTAGGCACTTTAGATGATTCCCAAATGTGGAAAACACCATAAGATGGAAGATGTAATAAAACATCCTGATGGTGAATGATTTAAAGTCTAAGAGGAGCAACCCTTGCAAAATGAGTATTTTGTTCATCACACAATATGCTAAATACGAGACATGGTCTACTATTTAGACATAATTATGTAGTTAACATTACGTCGTCGAGTATTGGTCATTTGTAAAGAAACAGCCTAATGGTTGCATAATTGTCAGTTTGTGATTTAAACACGGTCCTATCTCTATAGAGAGCACAGGATCATCGTCACACATAAATCACACGACCTTTACGTACTTCAATTCTTCTCGGTTAATTTGATGCGCGCCATACTCCGGTTGATTTTCCACTAAATATTTTTGTCAGACAATCCTACATTCGTAGTAATATCCGTTCTGATGTTTTGTTGAACAATCTGTAAGGAGAATACATTTCCAAATACCAAAAAAAAACTTTTCTCATTAGGAAAGTGGGATAATTGAGAGCATTTGGTATTGATTACACTTCAGCTCTAATTAAATCAAACGCAAACTTCAAAGCGTACTAACCGGTCGAAGAAACAACTCCTTATAAACCAAATGACATTTTTGTATTAATTTCAAAAGCTATTACGTTCTCTTAACAGCTAATAACTAATAGTAATGTATAAAACGGTCCAAACGATCTAAGTCTTTTGTTTGCAAATATAACAAAAGAAAAGCATTCACAATGATATTGGTTTAATAACTGTCGACATGCAAACGGTTAGGATTTCATTGTTTCTTACAGCGACCGTCATTTTTCACTAAACTAGGCATTGTTATGGCAATTTGTTTATTCTAATGATATTGTCCCTGTCTTGGGAGTCGCGTATTACTCTCATTCACCACAAAATCTAACATATTTCGTACTTGCATAACAATTCACTTCATCAATCTAATCAATTGATAATTCGGTTATCTTATGTTTAGTTTGTTGGGTATCGTATCGTATCGTCTTCTTTCCCTCCAGATCTGGAGAACCAAGTCATAAATCCTCGTAGTTGAATATGAATAAGTAATCCACCACCACAGTTTTGTAGACAAAACACAATCAGTCACAATCAGTTATTTACGTCGCGCAGTATTCTCTATTCACTATTCATAACAAGAATATATATTCACATTATAGTTATTATATAAGGTAGGATTTTGTGAAGATTCTTTTTTTAACATACTTAGGGATATAGATATTAGAACACTCTACTTAAGGTTACAATAAAGAGGTCATAAGTTTGAAATATATATAATGAAATAGGTAGCATTGAGAGAATACCAGCATATCAACAATTTAATGAGAAAAAAAAACAAAAGAAATTTCAAGTTCAGGGTTTAGTTTTTAATGAAATTTCAGTTTTGATAGAACACGACTAACACAAAAATAATCCTTAATTCATTATTCAATACTTTTAGCTCCTTTTGTACTTGTTGTTTTGTACTAGTTGGAGTGTAGATACATATCGATACATCTGTATCCTTTTTATTGTTAATTTCCGTCTCATCCACAATAGCAATGATTTAAACATCATCAGAATGATACACTGTTGAACACAATAATTCCCGGTCCGTGTAGTCAATAAATAAAATGGAACTCATTACTCTACGGTAAATGATGTCTTAGATGTCAAAAATGATGGAAAGCAATTATTTACGCCTTTGTAGATTTTGCTCTGACACTGGATAACGTCAACACGAGATGTATCAGTATGTATCTAAAATTAATATTGATCGTAAAAGCTTTGATCAATAAGTGAAAACTGAACGTGCTTACTGAATGACAAATTGCATTTTGGCACCAAGTTGTGTCTAAAGTACCCATGGCGAATATTCTATAAGCAGTGATTATGTTTCTAATGTAGAAAGCCATTCTAGTAGTTCATCCGTCGTAGTTTCTTCCTACCCCAACCAAGATACATTTGTAATTAGAAGATAGTAAGTGTCTTTGCTCAAGATTTGGAGGCAAAATGAAAGAAGTTTGGTCATGACATGTATGTGTATTGCTCTTGTAGACGTATAAGATATAAACTGTTTCCGAAAGACAAAACTGTATTGGCGAAACACGTCTGATATACATGTATCTGTAACACGAACAATTATGAAAAATGTTTTAAGTAGTATGCATCATTAGCTTAATGTTGGACTTATTACGTTTTGCACTTTCTAACGGATTGTATAGCCGAATCGTTTTCCATGATCAGAGGCTTTTGTTTCTTATCCTATTGTCAAGTACATTGTATACGTTCAGTATTGCCTATATGGTTTTTAATTGTCCTTTGGTTGTATTGTCTTTTTCTGTCTTCCTGTGGACTTGTTTGACTTCGGAGGACGCAAACAGTTGCATTAGGATTTGTAATTTGCGATGGTTCATTAGGTATGGTAAAGTTTTTATTGTAAGAGTTATGCATATTTACGATAATTCAATCCATATGAACCTCGGGTGTTTCAGGATCTGTTTTTCAAATGAAATATTTGAGAACATGTACATGCCATGTTAAACGACCATTCATTTAGTTATATTGCCTTAATACAACCTTTGATATTTCATCCAATATCTGACGGCGTCGCATTAGCGTCTTTATCGTAATTCGTGAAATATTTGTAAGGCAACTAAGCTAAATATGTCATGCAATGCTACAATTTAACCACATTCTCTTGATAGCCTTGGCATTCGTCAATTTTAATGTTAGGTGGGAATGGATATGCATGGTTTAAGTTTTCTTAACCAAGAAAACATTATTCCCTGAAGACGTGTTACAGCTATCTTTTAAAGTAAAGATGAATGGTAACATTCATGGTCAGTTGCATAATATGATTAATACAGCTTTGAAATGAATAAATCGTACCTTATTAAAAGAATGTTGATTACTAATTGGTCAACACTTTCTAGGACTTAATTAGGTTATAAAGCGCCTAAAATATAACTTATATGTTTGCTTTAACATGCATATGCACATAACCAGGTTTTAAAGAGTCGGGCTATAATCAGCATTGTTCTTTTGGATTCTGACAAAAAAACATTTATTTGTGAGAAATGGACTATATTGTACTGCATTGTTTTACCCTGACTTATGTGTATCAAAATGTCAAGGCAGTCTCATAATGAAGCGTATTCCTTGTTGTCACATTTTCTATATAGCGTTGTATTTCAGTATCGTATTCAAATAGTTAATGTCAATGTTACTGTAGGCATATAATCCGTTTTCTAGGAATAATCTGAATCTAAATGACATACTTCGTAACACAGTGGTCACGATAGACGTTTAACTACAATCATTTCTCTGATTTAAGATGTCGAGAATCGTAACTTTTAGAGACGTTTTATAATATGAACATTAATCCTCCGTCATTGAAATAAACTAAAATAAATATCTCATATTTCCTTAATGAGTTTGAATAATCCAGTAATATTTGCTTCTAGATTACCATGACAAAACATAAAATATCCACTAATGGAAATTAAATTTGTGTTAAATCTACATCATTTATCTCCGCACCAACCCCTGTGTAACGTTTTCTTTATTTGATGTGTTAAATATAAGTGGTTGATTTATAGTAATTAGTTCCTTACATATATTGTGCGATTTATGGTATGTGTTTGGCACACTTAAGTTGATTTGTCAAAAACAGTCTAATCTAAAGTATACACAATTCTATTGCTAGACGAAAGCCGCTCTATGCATAGTGTCACACTGTCGTTAAATTTGTGTTAATACAAACAAAGCGTTATTGTATTTTTGTATTCATCATACTTATTAGTTGTAGTGCTTTTTCTAGACATCTGAAAAAAACGTTCCTAATAGCTGTACACTTATGATTGAAACATTGTTCAAATCGATACATATCGATGGCTAAGAATGAGAAGGTCGTAACTACAAAATCAATAATTTGAAAAAAATCAACAACAAGAAAAACAGTTTGACAATAACTCCTTACTTAGGGTAAAATAAGTTTTTTTAACTTCAGTTTGGTCAACATGAAAAATTCCGATTTTCATGAAAGTGGCACTTACAACCTTCACATGCTAAGCCAGCGAAATATGCTGATCAAAATAATGTTGGTGAAATATATAAAACTATGGACGAATTTATAAATCTTCACATCCACCATTAATTCATGCGTTTAGGTACAATACCTAGAATAAAATGTTTTGAATCCGGTGGCCCCGTAAACAAGTATGACTATATGAATAGTGTATGGTGTGTTAAGAATGTTTGTTGTCGATCATATGGGAGCTACATTGTAGACAATTGCAGGAATACTGTCTTTGTGTTGTTAAAGAATTTATGTTGGATTGTGTTGCATCAGCTGTCAAATATTGTCTGAATTGACCTTTGTGTCGGATCTGTATGAAACATGACCGTGAGACAGAAGTGAAATGTTATCATTGTCCAATGAGGAATCAAAAATGTCAACACTGGTACCAACAATCGATGATGTTCAGAACATAGCGTCGCCAACTTCACTGTTAGTTTCTCGGCTGTACTGGTATTCTATTTCGGTACAAACAGCATAACGTTTCTTTTATTTGGTGCATGATGTCATTTAAAACACCAAAGACAAACTGTAACACTGGTTACAACTAACATAAGGTAGAAACTTGTTCGATCTTTTAGTCAAATTCTTCTAGACCCTAGTGATGCCCTAATATCATATTAAACTAGTAGATAATGAAAATCAAGGAAATGAAAATTAGAATAAAATGTTATAAAAACTTAAATTTAATGTTGCTCTTGCACTGAATGTTGACGGCGTTTCTGTTTGAAATTCATCACCTGCGTATACATCTTATTACGATAAAGAGCTATTCATTAGCTTTAATAATTTTGGGTGAAAATTAAAATACGTTAACGTGGTACTTACCATCTGAAATAATGAAAGCATTCGTGTGTGAAGAGTAGGAGTTCCCGTGGGAACATTGTATAAACATAATACTACTGTTGCTAGATCTATTAAAATGCGACCACAAGGATAGAAATATAACAACAGCAATGATTTACAGAGTATGAATTAGGAATTGTAATGTTATTTTCTGCATCGAATGAGAATATGACCGTGTGAATATAATCAAACTTATCTATAAGGGTTTATGACGACATGTAGTGTGGAGAATTATTGTCATTTTCAATAACGTCATAAAGTGACATATGTGTGCAAAGACAGATAAATAACCCCAAATGAACCATTACAGAATATCGAGGCGTTATTCGACAATTTCGTCAAGACGCTAATTAAACGTTGACAAAGTATCGTCTGTTGTTACAAAATGTATCTGTCTATATATATACTAGCAATTTTTTGATAATACATAAGGTGAATAACGAAAGAAAGTTGCTAGTCTGACAATTTTTCTGACACTATCGGTCTTTCGAATACATGCACTTATTATAATTTTAAAGTCTGAAATTAATTAATATTTTTTGGTCGGTGGTGTAGTTCTTGTTTCGTTATCATTGCGTTTGACTTACGTGAAAACGTTTTACTTAAAAATAAATAAAATAACACCACCGCTGGTTTTTATCGGCACGAACCTAATAAAATTGATATGATGAAATTGGACAGGGAAAGCAGAATTCAACTAATCCAAATTACTATTATAAATCCAACACATCTTTAAGCGTATGGATGATAATCGTATGGGTATCATTAGAGTAGATGTAGTCTAAAACGTAAAAGTGCGTCCAATTACGGCAATAATATTTCAAGTGGTCCAGAATAACAACCACAAAGCAAGACATATCTCTACTACGTCGATTCCATTTTCTCGGCATAGTTTATTATCTTACAAAATGTCAGTAATAATTCCTTCATCCAGTAGTAATTCGAAAAAACTAAACAATTTGTGCCAGGCCAAATATGTTAGGCGCTTTATATTCCGATTATCTATGTAAATTGATGCAAATCCTAAGTATACTTGTGTCTTACATCCATAACAATCTGAATGTTGCTGCAAACTAACTGGTTGGCGGGACATTTTTTGTCATTTCCTTGACACTATATGTTTCGAAGTAATGAAGGGAATCTTCTCGGGACATCACTAATAGGTTCCAACGAGAACGAAGAAAAGTATAAAGTGAAATTCATTATGCATATTGCGTGGGGTTATCCAAAACTTCGTGGACTTTTGCTCATTTTTTAAATTTTAAGTCAGATCAGTATGAAAATTACTATACAGTGACATTAATGTGTTACAAACTATAACCTAAAAGTATTTTTGTAAAGTACCCTTTGTATCGAGAGTAACACGTTGCCATAGTAACACAAAAACTGCGTTAGCGGCGCACTGCAATTTTTCCCAGTAAAATGCGTTACGTTATTGCCGATTGTTACAGTGTTTTTTTTCATTTAAAAGTATTAAAATGCGTCCTCGTGTTGGGTAATGTCATACCGATATTTTGCTATATTTTAAAGGTTATATCTTATATATTTGTCATTTTATGAATATGACGGTTAATGTTGTCATGTGAAATTCAACGTAAAATATGACGTCACAAGATATCATTTGCAGTCGCAAAATAATTCAATTTTATATACAGCTATGGGAACCCGTAAGGAAGACACGAATTGTTTGGCAAATTAAGTATGAACCCTTCTGCATTGAATTCAATTGTTTTTAAATGACATAAATGGTTAACAGAATTTCAGGGTGATGCATGTTAATGGCTATTTTATGGACAGTTGCATATAGATTAATCAAGCTTTGACATAAAAAAATTCGTACATTATTAAAAGACATTGCGATTACTAATTGATCTAATTTTCTAGGACTTACTTAGGTTTAAAGTACCAAAAACATAACTTACACGTTTGCTCTCACATGCGTATGCAGATAATCAGCCTATTAGACTTTATCTAGGTTTCAAAGAGGGGGGAGGGTTAAAGTCTACAATGTTCTGTTGAGCTATTCTAAAATATATACCACTTAGTAGCGAGAAACGAAATATATTGTACTGCAATGCTTTACTCCAACTTAGGTGTATCGAAATGTCAAGGCCGTATATTTTTATAAGCATATTGCAGGTGTCATAATGAAGCCAATTCGTTCTCGTCTCATTTTCGTTTTAGCGTTATATTTCAGTATCGTATTGAAATATTTGGTGTCAATTTTATTTTTATCAAAATTTTATTATCCTTTTTATGGGAAGAATCGGAATCTAAATGACATACTTCGTAACATATTGGTGACGATAGACGTTAAATAACAAAACATCCTCTGATTTATGATATCAAGAATCTTCAACTTTGTGAGGCGTTTTTAATGTGAACATAAATCCTCCGTCTGTGAAATAAAATTAAACAAATGTCTCATATTTCCTTGATGAGTTTGAATAATCGAGTAATATTTGTTTCTAGATAACAATAATAAAACATAAAATACCCATCAATGGAAATTTGATTTGTGTTTAATCTTCACCATTTCACCGGTGTTACTTTTGTCCTTATCTGATGTGTTAAATATAAGAGGTTCTTTATCGTGATTAGTTTCTTACAAATAGTGTGTGATTTATTGTATGTGTTTGGCACACTAAAGCTGATTTGTCAGAAACAGTCTAAGCTAAAGTAACACCATTCTCCGGAGGCGAAAGCCGACGTATAATGTGACACAGTCTGGTGGAAACGTACTATTTAAGTTACGCCTTTGCGAAAGCCAGTAAATTAGTGTAAACACAAGCAAAGCGGCATTGTGTTTTAGTCTTTATGATTACTATACCATATAGTCCAGCAATAATGTCTCCAAAAATCGAGTAATCATTAATTTTTGGAGAAAGTTGCCAAACTTGGTATATACATTGGGCAAACATATTGGAACATTTTTTTCATGAGACCCATCTCGTATCTGCCATTATGGTTGCCATGGCAACCATTTTTAAAGATGGCCGCCAAAAAACGAAAAATCGGTGTATATCTTATATAACGCATGATAACAACGTTATTATGAGTAATTGTAAAGTACTTTTATTAGAAATAACTTAACTAACATCTAACTTATACCTTAAACCGAAAAATCTTTCGAAATATCCAAAATGGCCGACAAAATGGCCGCCAAATTTGAAATATTCTATATAGTAGTCTTTAGGTATACTGATACTATATTTTAACATTTATACTGATAGTTCTAGAAAAAATCAGGTTAAATGTATTCCAGTTTAATTATTAATTAGTGGATAAAGCAGACATTTTATTTTAGGGACGTAAATTTCCATATACATAAGCCTCGATCTGAGAAAAGGGCCCTTAATGACATGACATGAAATTGAGAAAATTGAGTTTTTAAGTTACGTCACCATTTTCTGCGAATTTCAGAACAGGGCATAAAATGCACATAAATGTTTTATGTTATATCCTGCCACATAATTGTTGCCTTGTAACATACTTAATGTGGAGTTCTAGACTAACACTTGAGACCTATATTTTTGGGGTAAAATATTAGAAACTACCAACAAAAGTGAGGATTTTTGGAATTGGCAGACAACAATGTCATTTATAGTAGTATTTTATTGAAAACCCCTGCAATATAAGTGTAGTATCTTAAAGTATTCTATATCATACGAGATTATCGGCTATTGGTCAAGATACGATATTTTGGGGTAAAATACTACAAAATGAAAACAAAAATGATGATTTTTGGAATCTATTTACTGTAATGTCATTTATCATGGTATTTGATTATTAATCAATAGGATGGACACATATTGTCTTCGTGCTTATGATATTGCTAATCTGGTGCTTAAATGTTATGTATTTTAAGACATTTTTGGTGCAAAAACATTGGAAATATAAACAAAAGTGAGGATTTGAGGAATCGATTAGCCACGATGGCATTTAAAATCATATTTTTTATAAAACAACTGCGATTCGTTTGTAGTAACTTAAAGTTTAGTATATCAAATAATATAGTATCATTTATGATTACTGAATGCTATTTTGGGGTAAAATCGTACAAAATATAAACTAAAATGGTGATTTTTGGAATAGGTTTACTACAATGGCACCAATCGCATTATTTAGTTATAAATCACAAAGATAGACATAATGCAGTTTTTCCTATTAAGATATTAATAATGTAGTTTCAAAATGACTGACATCTTGGGATATATTTAAGGGTGAAACAGTCAAAAATATAAAATTA
Source organism: Spisula subtruncata (assembly GCA_963678985.1). Lineage (NCBI taxonomy): Eukaryota > Metazoa > Mollusca > Bivalvia > Venerida > Mactridae > Spisula > Spisula subtruncata. Next base: position 107,965 of record CAVMCB010000131.1, on the reverse strand, counting down.
ATAAAAGTCAGGATTTTTGGAATCTAATGATCACAATGTCATAACGCCACAAACTGTGCTATTTAATAATTAATCACTAAGATAGGCACATGTTGCCTTTTCGCATATTAAGAAATTAATAATCTGTTCTAAAAGTTGTTCATATGTTATGTTATCTTTTTTGGGTAAAACACTACTAACTATAAACAGTAATTTAGTATTTTTGGAATCAGAAGACCACACAATTATTTAGCATCATATTCGTTAATAACTGACTGCAATTGGTTGGTAGTAACAATTTGCTTAATACATCAAAACATTTATGTATGAAATAACTTGTGTAAAATGCAATTCTTTTAAATAAAACACAAAAAGTGTAAATGAAACAACCTACTCCAAGCAATTATGTATCAGGCAATGATGTGTACCACAAAGAGCCATTATCTACCAAAAGCATTGCTAAGACAGGATTAAAACACAACGTGTCGCCAAGAAATGAATTTCTGACGAGGAATTGCTGTGCCCGACCAAATAAGGTATCTTTATTGTCAGGATAAAAATGTTCAGTGAGACCTAGGCATAATGATGAATACATGTACCACACATGCATGGAATCTCTGCATATTGTATTTTGAGTAGATCATATTGTTTGAGATGGCTTTACCTGGTCATATTTTCAAATACTAGTACCTGGTGTGGCCTGGACATTTTCGAAATTATACAGGGCTTCAAGTCTGCTAATCAAATGAGGTTAACACTACAAATGGGTCCCATTTCCTTGATTACTGTTACAAAATTTGTTAAGTGTTACACTCTAAGGTCACCATCTCATATATTTTTGTTAACGTTGCATTCTTTGAAATATTCGAAAAAAAACCACTAGAGTTCCACAACAAGAAACTATGAAATTCCATGAAAATTTGAAAAGCATGTTTTCATGTCGCCCAAATAATCTGGCGCAAAATACTTTATATATTCTTCAGACAAGCTACATTTACAGCAATTGCCATCATAATATCTCATTCAAAGTAATTTGATAGTAAACTGGTACTCTTTTAAAGTAACTGTGACGTTGACCCCTGATGCTCCACTTATATATGAGTCGTAATCCAGGAAAACCTGCTGACATGACATCATGTAATTACTGTATAAAACAAGGTTTCGAAAAGGCTCTAAAATAAGTGAAACAATGAATATTTCTGTTGATTCTACTGTAAGTAATTTATCCATATAGTACTATATCTTAGCTTTAATTTTCCTCATAAATTATGTTGAAATTATATATATTGTTGCCATGGTTACCAATTTCGGAAAAATACTTCAATTTAGAAACACTGAGAGTAAGCTGTTTAAAACAACAGTAGCCTTTCTCTAAATGCAACATGTTTCTATTATGATACATATTTTAAAAATCAGAACATAATTCTAAAATGTGACACTATTTTGAACATTTTATGTCAAGAATTAATCGTATGGTGTAATTATGAAATACGTTTTACAGTCAAATGACGTTCGAATGACGTTCACGTCGTCAGGCAAAAAACTCGGAATATTGACTTTACAAAAATAGCTGTAACTTCCTCAAAACTCAAGATATTTACACAATTTCTTTTGAATCATGCTTCATTGGCATTAGTCTTTATAACTATGAAACATCACAAAAATGTTTTTTGTCAAAATAGCAGGTTTTCCTGGAGACTGGCTTATATATATTACATTGTAAACTCAAGGTTTTCTCCGTTTATAAAATCTGGATCCGGTCATAGCTTAACCAGTTTTGGAGATAGGTTGATAAAACTTGGTATGTGGATACAGATTAATAAGCAAATTATGCATGTCCATTTGTGTTTTATTCGGACAACAATTGCGGTTGCTATGGTAACAAAAATATAGAAAACCAAACAGGGTGCTTATATATTGCTTGTAATTCGTAATTCATTGTTATTATTAAGCAGAAACTGGCTTTTTATTTTATCAACGTCGACCTTGACCCCATTAACACCTATTTTGATGGAAAGTATCTTCTCGGAAGCTATATATTGACCACGTTTCATTCATATATGTCATTTCAGACTAAATATAGTCAGCGGAAACCGATTTTCTATTTTCAGTAACAGTGACCTTGACCCCAAATGTCCTATTTTTTATCACAACGTGTATCATTCTACAAGCAATGTTTATAGCAAGTTTCACCCAAATATCTCATTCTAAACGGAAGTTATTGAGCAAAAACCGATTTTCTATTTTTAGTAACAGTGACCTAGATATTGACCCCACCCATCCAACTTTTTATTTTTAGTGGCGTATTGAGTCAAGCTACGAATACACCAAGTTTCATCACGATATGCAATTCTAAACTGAAGTTATTGGGCGAAAACCGCCATTTGATCATTGTGGCGGCCATTTTGAAAACCGTTGCTATGGCAACCAAAGAAAATATTTTAAGTGGGTCTCATGGAAAAAATGTTTCAAATGGACCAAGGAACAGTTGTACCAATTTTGGTAACTTTCTCCAAAAATTAATGTTTATTGGACATTATTGCTGGACTAATATTTATATAGCCTTTTTCTCGACATGTGAATAACACGTTCGAAAGTGCTGTATAAGAACGATTGGAATATGGTTAAAACAATATGTAATGGATGACATGATGGTCAAAATAATGTCCGTGAAATATATAAAAAATATGGACGAATGGACAACCACCGTTTCTTTATGCGTTTAAGTAACATACACAGTATAAATGGTTATAATAAAATCCAGTTGGCCTCGTAAGCTATATGGCCATTCCACACGCATAGAAAGACGTTAATGTAGTACTTCATACATAGTTATGTGTCTAGAACTGCTCTTCAACATCATTAAAGTCACTTCCTCGTTTATTTGCAAATGAGTCTGATCGTTTCATTAAAACTGTTTCTTAGATAAAGTCCACTAGCGGGGCTAATTTTGGTACGTTGTGAAAAGCGTTAAACGTTCCTTTAATCACATGTAAAAGGGACTGCCTCCTTTTTAAAAAACGCACATATTTTAATTTCAGCATGATTTTTTAGTTATGTTATTAACTAGATCGATATGTAACATAAACAAACGTCAGCCTATACATCGGGTATATAATTTAAGATGTAATTTTACTAAATACTGTAAAACCATTCATGGAATTCGTGGTTCACCTCTACGACGATATTCAGTCGCATCGAACAATGTTTTTGATCCTTGTATTAATTACTTGAAATACAAAATCCATGAATTAATGTCCCATCGAAATGGTCTTTTTTATCAAAACCATGAAATTTTGATTCATCGAAATTAAATGATTTTACTGTAATTACATAATCAATATGTTTAACAAGGTATATTTAATATTAGTATGCTTGTTTTGTGATATACAGGTGTCTATACCATAAGTATGTAAATATTTGACAAATTCATTTTACATTTTCAATAAACCTCAATGTAGGACAGCCTCTTAAATAATCTTAAAAATCTTGTAAAACAGGATATTCGTTACGTACAATGTATAAGTATAAGAATGAAGTCCCGTTTATGCTTTTTCCGTCGATATACGGGACTTGATAGTAGCGCCTTATTTACTTCATTTATACATTCTTTTCCAGTTAATACATTCGATTTATCGAAAAATACAATAGTTTCGTGTGTAACGTCTTTGCTAGTCACACCAGTATTCGAGTTTCGACGGATATTTAATAGACTGAGGACATTATAGTTAAACATGCCTACTTATAATATTTTGTTGATTTGGCAATTAACATGCTAGTCCGATCTTAAATGTGCATTTGAATTCTGCCTAAATAGATAGCATTCATTTCCAGGCAGGCACATGATTTTACTGTCATTTCACCCAAACTAAACATTGGTTTGTAAGCCCGATCACTGTAACATACCAAGGACAACTGCTGTACTGGCTGGTTAAATGTACGTGCTTCAAACTGCTTGTGGTTAGAATTGACACGGTGCTGTATTTGTTGAACCTTATTACGTGTTCCATAATGAAGCGATTTCCTTCGAGTCTCATTTTCTGTTGTGGTGTTAGAATATTTGGTGTTAGTTTAACTGTTGACTTAATGTCCATTTTGATGTTGTTAATTACCGTCTGATTTAAGATCTTATTCAAGAATAAGAATATAATAATCTTATTTTGTTAAGACTAATCCTTTGTTTGTGAAATGAAATAAATATCTCACTTTACTATGAATAGCTTAAGCAATGGATGGATTTTTGTTTTGTATAACTAAAATAAACACAAATTAGCTATTACTGATTTTCACTATTTGTCGTTTACGAGATTCGTTTACATATGTTGCAATAATGTGTTTAAACATCACTCTTTGTTCTTCTTTTACGTCTGATTTATTTGATGTGTTGAATATTAAAAATTGTTCCTATATTCCGATTTATAGTATGTTTTGACAAACTAAAGATGATTTGTCAAAACAAGTCTTAAGCTAAAGTGGCACAGTTCTACTTTCACCAAACACATTTTATAATGTGACACTGTCTGATGCGAGGATTTATATTAGATTCGGTTTTGTTAAAAGTAATGAATATGAGCAAGATCAAATTAATGAGCACCAGAAAAAGTATTTAAGTATACATGTATTGAGAGAAGTAAACAAGGATGACATCAGTCTCGATATTCAAATCCAACAATTTGAATATATAGTGATGTTTGTCTTCCTCGTGGAGTGCTAGCATTGTGTTATAATAGAGCAAGTAGTGTGTGATCTAGGTGACATTATAAAAAGAAAGCTCAAGCAAGCTTAAATATTCTATCTCCCAACATTGAAAACGTATTATACAGAATAGAGAACAGTTTATTCGGCCTAGGTATAATACATCGTATCATCGTGAAACAACATATTGAATAAATGCATTAACCATGGAAGCATACAAATCAATTTTTAAAAATATCAAGTATGCAAACATAAATATGATTTCGTTTCATATTTTAATAAATTGCATCGTACAAATTCAGCAAAACAAAATATGCCACCATATAATACAAATTATAATACTTGTGTTTTTCAAGTAATTATCCGTTTTCCAATTATCTGTTTCATACATATATCGGAATGTTATAGCCACGTACAATCAAGTGGACTATATTACAATTTAGAAATTACGTCGATAATGTGAACATTCTACTGCTTTACCCTAAAGATGTTTTAACGAGAGTTAGTGCTTGCAATTCCTAGCTAAGTGTTTTAGCGCCAATACAGTATGGCTTTATATAAAGCAGTTTTCAATTATGTACATCCTCATAAATCAGTTGTTTGTCAAATTGTAAAAAGACGCTGGTTGAACGAGAATGAATTATTTATTGCTGCGCAAAAAAGGTTATATTAGTGCTAGTTATACATTTAAAGTAGAAACCCACCTTACGGCCACCCCGAAAATACGACCAACCCATTTTTTTGAAAGAACGGATTTTTTGCCTTCTTTGTCTAATGGTCGTTAATCCCGAAATTGCGACCATCCCGCTATTTCGTAATGCGACCACTTTTTGTCAACCAAATGTTCAAATTGTGAAGATTTGAACCCCGAAATTACAACCAGTTGTAATCAGACCTCTCAAAACACCTGTCATTGTTTACATAATCGCCGATGGGTCCAACTGTCACCACCGCTGTATATTAACCCAAAATGACATCATTGTATTATCATCACCTTTGTCAATACCTCAGGGCAATGTTAATCCAAATAGAGGGATAATTAAAGTCTACAAGATGTTGTGATAATATTTCAATTGCCGTAATACAGAACTTTTAATTGTTTTTTTTGTATATGTCGGCCATTGGAACGGGCTAATTATTTCCGACTCCTCACAAGATTGGAACAAAAGATGAGTGAAGAATTTGAATGAAACTTAATTCGGCGTGTTTGATGTTTAGTTCTATGTGACTTGATTATGATTTGTTAAATTTTGTTTACCTGAAATAAGCTACGAGTATGTAAGTCATTTAGCCATTGTAGAATAATTGGTAAGCGATCTGACGTAAGTTTTTGTTCTGAACGGTCCGTCTGATGACATTCAGTAAATTGTAATAAATCAACCTTAACAACTCTGATAAAATAAATATTTTTTTTTACTTACATATAAGTGTTTATTTGCATTCGGTTCCGTCGCAAGCTTTAAAGTCTAAAACAGGATATGGGTGATTCAACTGTCCAGGTTCTTCATTAAAAAGATACTCTTCAATCCAGCAGGAAATGATTAATTCATTCAGAAATAAATCTAGGATTATAGCAAAGCGTAGGATATTGCCAAACAATAAGCAGATGTCCAGACAAAATGTAATTTTTCAAAGTCGTAGATGGCCGACTATGCTTCTTGAACCAGGGCACTTGATGTCCCTAAATGCAATGTATTGTCATTTTGATCATCTGAAATAATGAAAACAATAATGTTCCCGTGGATATATACATAATAATACTGTTGCTAGATCTATTAAAATGTTATCTCAAGAGAGGAATATCACGACATCAATGATTTACAGATTTATGAATTGGGAATTGGAAAGTGATTAACTGAATCAAATAGTCCTGTCATTGAAGCTAAAAAATATGGTCAACCTCAAACCAATAGCAAAACAGAGCTTTTTTGCATTTTCATCATCTACAGACTATTGCCAACTACAGACAAAACATCAAATATGCAAGCTCATTGGGGAAAAAGCAGAAACATTGACATGTTTATGGTCATTTTCGGTAGCAATTTTATCATTTTCCTTATTTCATACTAGATGGAGAATTATAAGTTCTAATAATTCCTCTGTAAGTCGTTAAATATGCACTAATTGTACATAAAAGTGTATTTTGTCTGAAAGATACAACCTTCCTCTGTTGAATACAAAGAATGAGATTATCATCACACAATTTATTTTTCTTATGTAAATAATTGTTAAACAAGTACAAATTAAAAACACCTACGCTGCTTTATATCGGCACGAATCTAATTAACTTGATATGAGGAAATTGGACAGGGAAGGCATCACTCAACTAAACCAAATTACTATTAATTATAAATCCAACACATCTGTAAAGGTATGGATGATAATCGTATTTAGGATTTAATTGTTTCTTACAGTGACCGTCCTTTTTTCACTCCAAAGGGCATTGTTATGGCAATGTGTTTATTCTAATGACATTGTCACTATCTTGTACGAGTCACGTATTGCTTATGTTGCGACCTATGCTCTCCAGTCATTTACCACAAAATCTAACATATTTCGTACTTGCAAAACAATTCATTTCATCAATCACATCAAATGATAGTTTGACTTTCATATATGTTTAGTTTGTTTGGTGTCTTAATTTCCTAGTTTGCAATTAGTTAATCATCATCTGAATGATACACTGTTTAATACAATAATGCCCTGTTCGTGTAGTCAATAAATACACTGAGTTCCAAAAGTTCCGCATCCAATATACGGTGTGTCTTTTTTACTAGAATCTCCAACGTTTTTATGATAGTTCAAATGCGCATGTGTAGAGCGATCTGACTTGATATTAATCCACGACAGTTATTGATTTCAACATATGTATCGATCCATAATAAAACCACATGTGACACCACCCCACGAATCCAAAGTACATAATCGTATGGGTATCATTAGAGTAGATGTAATCTAAAAAGTAAGAATTGAGTGCGTCCAGTTATGGCAATAATATTTCAAATGGTCCAGAATAATAAGCACCAAGCAAGACATATCTCTAATACGTCCATTTCTCGGCATAGTTACATTTTTTGTAATTATCTTTAAAAATTTCAGCAATAGTTCCTTCATCCAGTAGTTATTCGAAATAACTAAACAGTTTGTTCCAGGCCAAATACGTTAGGCGCTTTATATTTCGATCATCTTCAAACTCGGTGACAATGCTTATGGGTGTAATATCTAGGCCGAGTTCGGTTATAGGTCAAATCGGTGCAGGCGTTCTTGGGTTATGATCCTTCTTTTACCAAACCAATGTGAAATTGGCCTTGTCTGTACTCTAACGCAAACGGTTTTTGTCCGATCGTCTTCCAACTTGGTGACAATGCTTATGGGTGTAATATCTAGGCCGAGTTCGATTATAGGCCAAATTGGGTTATGGTCCTTCATTTACCAAGAAAATGTGAAATTGGTTATATGGGCTTTTATTCCACAATCAATATTTTTGTCACTAGCATAACCAAGACGGGCGTATTTTGTGACATTCTGGCACTCTTGTTAAAGGTTACCTTTATTTATTCATTGTCAACGTATGTATACCTTCTGTTTAAGCCCTTTAGGTCATTTCTGTCACATACCGATACGTTTTTGTGCCACATACTGAATAGGTCCATTGTTTCTAATCCCGTATAATTGTTATGCGGTTTATCATTTGTTAAGGCAGGTAACAACCAACTTAGTAAATTATATATTGGAAACGAATGAATATACTAGTTAAAGTGATTCTGTGCAAGATTGAAAAATCTATCATGTTTAATTGATACATGTATGCACAATTGTCAGTGTGTGATTTAAATACGGTCCTTTCTCTATATAGACAACACAGGATCATCGTCACACATATATCACACGACCTATACGTACTTCTTTTGTTTTCGGTCAATTTGATGCGCGCCATACTCCTGTAGATTTTCCACTTAATTATATTATCAGACAATCCTACATTCATAGTAATGTCTGTGCTGATGTTTTGTAGAACAAACTGTAAGGAGATTACATTTCCAAATATAAAAAACTTTTCTTCTTAGGAAATTGGAATTTCTGAGAGCATTTGGTATTGATTACACTTTAGCTCTAATTAAATCTAACACAAACTTCAAAGCGTACTAACCGGTCGAAGAAACAACTCCTTATAAACCAAGTGTCATTTTTGTATTAATTTCCGAAGCTATTAGGTTCTCATGACAGCTAATAACTCATAGTAATGTATATAACGGTCCAAAAGATCTAAGTCTTTTGTTTGCAAATATAGCAAAAGAAAAGCATTCACAATGATATTGGTTTACTAACCGTCGGCATGCAAATGATAATTGGATTTTATTGTTTCTCACAGCGACCGTCATTTTTCACTAAACTGGGCATTGTTATGGCAATGTGTTTATTCTAATGATACTGTCCCTATCTTGTACGAGTCACGTATTGCTTATGTTGCGACCTATGCTCCTCTCTCATTTTAAATTTAACATATTTCGTACTTGCATAACAATTCATTTCATCAATGAAATCAATTGATAGTTAGGCTTTCATATATGTTTAGTTTGTTTGGTATCTTAATTTCCGTCTTGTCCACGTTTGCAATTATTTAAACATCATCAGAATGATACACTGTATAACACAATAATTCCCTGCTCGTGTAGTCAATAAATATACTGAGTTCTAAAAGTTCCGCATCCAATATACCGTGTGTCTTTTTTACTAGAATCTCCAACGTATTTATGATAATTCAAATGCGCATGTGTAGAGCGATCTGACTTGATATTAATCCACGACAGTTTTTTATTTGAAGATATGTATCGATCCATAATAAAACCACATGTGACACCACCCCACGACTCCAAAGTACATACAACGATAAACTACTATTTTGTAGTGGAAGGGAGGTAATAATCGTAAATAAATACCGAAAATTATCTGTCTTTGACCATAGAAAATTATTGATTTTGCAATAGAGTCTGTACAACAGGCCATATTTTAAGAAACAACCTCCTTGACATAAAAAATGCAACATTAATGCAAGCTTCCCATAATTTTAATGTTGGTTGGACTACAATTAAGCTACAACAATGCCGTTGTTCTTGGTGCAAAAATATAGCAGCATTACCTGTCTAGGTAAGCGGCATTGACCCTTGAACTGTTGTCACGTGGTACGTCATATACAGTTTTTTTCGGATGAAAATGATACAACAGTCTTATAATGATAGAGACATGTCAATTTAATTCGACACAATGTATTTTTAGTGAAACACCAGCCTCTAGCGTCTTATATACACGAGTCGTTCACCATTATCCATTTTTGCAATCAAATTAAGCGTACATTTCTAACTGATTTGACTAACTTATTGTTTTTTCGTAACACAGACACGATGCAAGTACATTTTTGTTTTGTAAATTGGAAGTGAAAATAAAGTCGAAAATGAAGAACCCAAATTATGCGTGCTTTAATCGACGTTTTTACCATTTGCGATGGTGTGATCATTCTAGCGTGACGAAATCCAACGGAAATAGGTTCAACATAAACACTAAGGGTTCGCAAATTGACGGTGTTCCTAAAAAGCTATTTTAAGTTAACTTTTAAAAAAATGAAATTTTAGTTAAGATGCAGAACTTTTGGAACTCAGTATAATATAGAACTCATTACACGGTGAATGATGTCTTAAATGTCAAGAATGATATAAAGCAGTTATTTACGCCTTTGTAGATTTACCTCTGACAATGGAGAACGTCAACAAGAGATGTATCAAGGTCAGAGGCCACTAAAACCAGCACGGCTGCCGATTGGTTGAAAAAGTGTAGGGAAACCCGTAAGCATAGAATTGCATACAGTGTGATTGGATAAAAATGCTTTGTTTACAATTTTAAATGGTTGTCAAAATCAAGGAATACAATGTTTTCTGTGCAATTTGAAACATTTGACAAGTGCCTAGCTGTATAATTTACTTTTTGGTGGCCTTTTTAGAAAATTGTGTGATTGGCAGTATTTTGGGCATTTTGGTCACTCACTGTGGGGGTAGGGATGTTTCATTGAAATTTGTGAAAAATCAAATTGGCTTTGCCTATATACTGAGGTTATTTTTTTTGTCATTTATGAACTTATTAAATAAATGAATATTGATTTTTGTGCCAACACTCGATTTTAAGAACTGATTTGGGGACTTATGCTATAATGTAGGTCTATGGGAAATGCAATAGTGGTTTCTGACCTAAATATGTATCTAAAATGATTATTGATCGTTAAAGGTTAAGATCAATATGCGATAACTGAACATGCTTCCTGAATGACAAATTACATTGTGGCACCGAGTTGTGTCTGAAGTACCCATGGCGAAAATTCTATAAGGAGTGATTATGTTTCTAATGTTGAAATCCAATCTAGTATCTCATCCGTCGTAGTTTCTTCCTATCCCCACCAAGATACATTTGTAATTGAAAGATAGTAAGTGTGTCTTTGCTCAAGACTTGGAGGCACGATTAATGACTGTTGGGCATGGCATGTATGTGTATTGATATTGTAAGAGTATGAGATATAAACTGTTTCAGAACGACAATACTGTATTGGTGAAACACGTCTGGTATACATGTAACACGAACAATTACGAAAAGTGTTTTAAGTTGTATACATCAAAAGCTTATGATTGAACTGTATATATGAGTGTATAGCCGAATCGTTTTATCAGGAGCAGAGGCTTTTGTTTCGTACCCTATTGTCAAGTACATTGTATACGTTCAGTATTGTCGATGTGGTATCTAGTTGTCTTTTTCTGTCTTGCTCCGGACTTGTTTGACTTCGGAGGACGCAAACAGTCGCATTATGATTCGTAATTTGCGGTGGTTCAATAGGTACGGTAAAGTTTTTATTGTAAGTGTTATGCATATTTACGATAATACAATCCATATGAACTTCGGGTGTTTCGGGGTCTGTTCTTCAAATGAAATATTTGAGAACATGTACATGCCATGTTAAACGATCATTGATTTGGTTAAATTGCCTTAATACAACCTTTGGTATTTCATAAAATATCTGACGGTGTCGCATTAGCGTCTTGATCGTAATTCGTGAAATATCTGCAAGGCGACTGAGCTAAATAATAAGTCATGCGCTGCTACAATTTAACCACATGTTCGCAAATTTCTTGGCATTCGTTAATTTTAATGTTCTCTGGGAATTGATATGCATGGTTTAAGTTTGTCTCAACTAAGAAAACATTATCCCCTGAAGGCGTGTTACAGCTATCTAGTAAAGTGAACACGCATTATACTATTCATTGACAGTTGCATTTTATGATTAATACGGTTTGAAATGAATAAATCGTACCTTATTAAACGAAATTGTGATTACTGATTGGTCAACATTTTCTAGGACTTAATTAGGTTAGAAAGCGCCTTAAATATAGCTTATATGTTTGCTTTAACATGAATATGCACATAATTAGGTTAAAAAGAGTGGGCCTATCATCTGCAATGTTCGAAGGGATTCTGCCAAAAATATATAACATTTATTTGGGGAATTGGACTATATTGTACTGCATCGTTTTACTCCCACGTCGGTGTATAAAAAATCAAGGCGGTATATTTGTATGACCATATTGAAGGTTCCATTATTAAGCGAATTCCTTGTTGTCACATGTTCCACTTAACGTTTTATTTCAGTATCGTATTGGAATATTTCGTGTCAACTTACTGTTTTATTATTATCCATTTTATAGGAAGAACCTGAATCTAATTGACATACTTCGTAACACATTCGTCGCGGTAGACGTTTATTTACAATCATTTCTCTGGTTTAAGATGTCAAGAATCGTAACTTTGAGAGACGTTTTATAATTGGAACGTAAATCCTCCGTCTGTGAAATAAAATAATATAAATATCTCATATTTCCTTGATGGTTTTGAATAGTTGAGTAATATTTGTTTCTAGATTACCATGACAAAACATAAAATATACATCAATGGAAATTTGATTTGTGATAAATCTTCACCATTTATCTCTACTTTTTCTTTATTTTTTGTGTTAAATATTAGAAGTTGATTTATCGTGATTATTTCCTTACAAATATTGTGTGATGTAACGTTATGTGTTTGGCGCACTGAATCTGATTTGTCAAAAATAGTCTAATTTAAAGTAACACCATTCTATTGCTAGACGAAAGCCGCTCTATGTATAATATAACCCTGTCTGGTTTCACAGTGCTATTTAATTTACGCATTTGCGAAAATCGTTAAAATCGTGTGAACACAAACAATGCGTTATTGTATTTTTATATTTATCATAATTATTTCAAAGTTGTATTGCTTTTTCTAGACATCTGAAATAAAGCGTTCCAAAGTGCAGTACACTTATGATTGAAATATGGTCAAACGGATACAAAACGCCGGCTAAGAATGAGAAGGTCGTAACTACAAAATAAACAATATGATGAAAAAAATAAGAAAAACAGTCTGACAATCACTCCTTACTTATGGTAACAGTCTGACAATCACTCCTAACTTATGGTAAAACAAGTTTATTAACTTCAGATTGGTCAACATTACAACTTCCGATGTTCATGAAAGTGGCACTTACGACTTTCTCATTCTAAGCCAGCGAAATATGCTGATCAAAATAATGTTGGTGAAATATATAAAACTATTGACGAATATATCAATCTTCACATCCACCATTGATTCATACATTTAGGTAAAATACCTAGAATAAAATGTTTCGAATCCGGGTGGCTCCGTAAAATAGTATGACTATATGAATAGTGTATGGTTGTAATAGAATGTTTGTTGTCGATCATATGGGAGCTACATTGTAGACAATTGCAGGAATCCTGTCTTTGTGTTGTTAACGAATTTATGTTGGATTGAGTTGCATCAGCTGTCGAATATTGTCTGAATTGACCTATGTGTCGGATATGTATGAAACATGACCGTGAGACAGAGGTTACATGTTTATCCTTGTCCAATAAGGAATCAGAAATGGCAACATTGTTACCAACAATCGATGATGTTCAGAACATAGCGTTGCCAACTTCACTGTTAGTTTCTCGACTGTACTGGTATTCTATTTCGGTACAAACATGATTACTTTTAGTTTGACAGCATTTCGTTTCTTTCATTTGGTGCATGGTATCATTTAAAAAAACACCAAAGACAAACTGTACATGTAACTGTTACTCTGGTTACAACTAACATAAGGTAGAAACTTGTTCGATCTTTTAGTCAAATTCTACTAGACCCTAGTAATGCCCTAATATCATATTAAACCAGTAGATAATGAAAAACAAAGAAAGGAACATTAGAACAAATGTTATAAAAAACTTACATTTAATATTGCCCTTGCGCTGAATGTAGAAGGCGTTTCTGTTTGATATTTATTACCTGCGTATACCTCTGATTACGACACCGAGCTATTCATTAGCTTTAATAATTTGCGATGAAAAATAAAATACCTTAACGTGGTACTTACCATCTGAAATAATGAAAGCATTCATGTGTGAGGAGTTCCCGTGGGAACATTGTATAAATATAATACTACTGTTGCTAGATCTATTAAAACGCGACCACAAGGATAGAAATATCACGACAGCAATGATTTACAGAGTATGAATTAGGAATTGTAATGTTATTAACTGCATTGAATGAGAATATGACCGTGTGAATGTAATCAAACTTGATCTATATGGGTTTATGACGACATAAAGTGTGGAGAATTATTGTCATTTTCCATAACGTCATAAAGTAACATACATGTGCATCAAATGCAATGACAGATAAAGACAGAATATCAAGGCGTTATTCGAAAATTTCGTCAAGACACTAATTAAACGTTGACAAAGTATCGTCTTTTGTTACAAAATGTATGTGTCTGTATATTTATTAGCAGTGTTTTGACAATACATAAGGTGAATAACGAAGAAAAGTTGCTAGGCTGACAATTTTTCTGAAAACTACTGGAATTATTTACCATCATCGTGGGACATTTTCAACTGATTTACCAGACAATGATAAATATGCAATGCTTCAAACATATGGATATCCAAAAGGATATGAGCATGATATCACAATGTCTTGCCAACTGCTTCAGCATTAGGCATTTATGATCACCAAATATGCCGTATAGAAACCTTGAACCTATTTCAAGCGAACCAGTAAGATATTCTCTAATATAAATCTAGTATTGATAGTACAACATCACACGAACTAATAACACGTGATTCTACAATGGCTTGCTTGATCTAGAAAGTTGTTACAGGGGATGATTGTATAACAGTTACTTAATAATATTTTCTATTTTTATGAAGTAAACCTTCTGTGAAATACTTTTTAAAGGTTACCTTTATTTATTCATTGTTTACGTAAGTGGACCTTCTTGACTGAATATGTACATTGTTTCTAATCTCCCATATAATTGTCATGCGGTTTATCATTTGTTAATGCAAGTGACAACCAATTAAGTAAATTATGTATTGGAATCGAATGAATGATAGTTAAAGAGATTATGTGCAAGATTGAAATACCGATAACGTTTCAATGATATGCACAATTGTCAGTGTGTGATTTAAATACGGTCCTATCTCTCTTTAGACAGCACAGGATCATCGTCACACATAAATCACACGACCTTTTACGTACTTCTTCTATTGTTCTCGGTTAATTTGATGCGCGCCATACTCCGGTAGATTTTCCACTAAATATTTTTGTCAGACAATCCTACATTCGTAGTAATATCCGTTCTGATGTTTTGTTGAACAATTTGTAAGGAGAATACATTTCCAAATACAAAAAAAAAAACTTGTCTCCTTAGGAAAGTGGGATAATTGAGAGCATTTGGTATTGATTACACTTCAGCTCTAATTAAATCAAACGCTAACTTTAAAGCGTACTAACCGGTCGAAGAAACAACTCCTTATAAACCAAATGACATTTTTGTATTAATTTCCATAGCTATTACGTTCTCATAATAGCTAATAACTAATAGTAATGTATAAAACGGTCCAAACGATCTAAGTCTTTTGTTTGCAAATATAACAAAAGAAAAGCATTCCCAATGATATTGGTTTAATATCTGTCGACATGCAAACGGTTAGGATTTCATTGTTTCTTACAGCGACTGTCATTTTTCAGTAAACTGGGCATTGTTATGGCAATGTGTTTATTCTTATGATATTGTCCCTGTCTTGTACGATTTGTGTATTGCTTATGTGGCGACCTATACTCTCATTCACCACAAAATCTAACAAATTTCGTACTTGCATAACAATTCACTTCATCAATCAAATCAATTGATAGTTTGGTTATCTTATGTTTAGTTTGTTTGGTATCGTATCGTATCGTCTTCTTTCCCTCCAGATCTGGAGAACCAAGAGGAATAAATCCTCGTAGTTGAATATGAATCAGTAATCCACCACCACAGTTTTGTGCACAAAACACAATCAGTCACAATCAGTTATTTACGTCGCGCAGTATTCTCTATTGACTATTCATAACAAGAATATATATTCAAATTATAGTTATTATATAAGGTAGAATTTTGTGAAGAGTCTTATTATAACATGCTTAGGGATATAGATATTAGAACACTCTACTTAAGGTTGCAATAAAGAGGTCATAAGTTTGAAATATATATAATAAAATAGGTAGCGATGAGAGAATACCAGCATATCAACAATTTAATGAGAAAAAAAACAAAATAAATTTCAAGTTCAGGGTTTAGTTTTTAATGAAATTACAGTTTTGATAGAACACGACTAACACCAAAAGTAATCCTTAATTCATCATTCAATACGTTTAGTTCCTTTTGTACTTGTTGTTTTGTACTAGCTGGAGTTAAGATACATATCGGTACATATGTATCCTTTTTATTGTTAATTTCCGTCTCATCCACAATAGCAATGATTTAAACATCATCAGAATGATATACTGTTTAACACTATAATTCCCGGTCTGTGTAGTCAATAAATAATATGGAACTCGTTACTCTACGGTAAATGATGTCTTATATGTCAAGAATGATAGAACGCAATTATTTACGCCTTTATAGATTTTGCTCTGACACTGGATAATGTCAACACGAGATGCATCAGTTTGTATCTAAACTTAATATTGATCGTAAAAGCTTTGATTAATAAGTGAAAATTGAACGTGCTTACTGAATGACAAATTGCATTTTGGCACCGAGTTGTGTCTGAAGTACCCTTGGCGAATATTCTATAAGCAGTGATTATGTTTCTAATGTAGAAAGCCACTCTAGTATTCATCCGTCGTAGTTTTTTCCTACCCCCACCAAGATACATTTGTAATTAGAAGATAGTAAGTGTGTCTTTGTTTAAGACTTGGAGGCAAAATTAATGAATGTTGGTCATGACATGTATGTGCAAACAACTGACAAAACTGTATTGCGAAACACGTCTGATATACATGTACCTGTACATGTAACATGAACAATTATGAAAAATGTTTGAAGTTGTATGCATCATTAGCTTAATGTTGAACTTAATTACGTTTTGCACTTACTAACTGAGTGTATAGCCGAATCGTTTTCCATGATCAGAGGCTTTTGTTTCTTACCCTATTGTCAAGTACATTGTATACGTTCAGTATTGCCTATGTGGTATCTAATTGTCCTTTGGTTTTATTGTATTTTTTTGTCTTGCTCCGGACTTGTTTGACTTCGGACATCGCTATCCGTCGCATTAGGATTCGTAATTTGAAGTTGTTCATTAGATATGGTAAAGTTTTTATTGTAAGAGTTTTGCATATTTACGATAATACAATCCATATGAACCTCGGGTGTTTTGGGTCTGTTCTTCAAATGAAATATTTGAGAACATGTTCATGCCATGTAAAACGAACATTGATTTGGTTATATTGCCTTAATACAACCTTTGGTATTTCATACAATATCTGACGGTGTCGCATTAGCGTCTTTATCGTAATTCGTGAAATATCTGCAAGGCAACTGAGCTAAATAATAAGTCATGCGCTGCTACAATTTAACCACATGTTCGCAATTTTCTTGGCATTTAAATTTGTTTCAACCAAGAAAACATTATCCCCTGAAGGCGTGTTACAGCTATCTAGTAAAGTAAACATGCATGGTACTATTCATGGACAGTTGCATATTATGATTAATACGGTTTGAAATGAATAAATCGTACCTTATTAAAAGAAATTGTGATTACCAATTGGTCAATATTTTTTAGGACTTAATTAGGTAAGAAGGCGTCTAAAACATAGCTTATATGTTTGCTTTACATGAATATGCACATAATTAGATTAAAAAGAGTGGGGCTATCATCTGCAATGTTCGTTGGGATTCTGCCAAAATAGATAACATTTATTTGGGGGAAACGGACTATTTTGTTCTGCATTGTTATACTCTCACTTATGTGTATTAGAATTTCAAGGCGGTATATTTTTATGACCATAGTGAATGTGTCATAATGAAGCGAGTTCCTTGTTGTCACATTTTCTATTAAGTGTTATATTTGAGTATCGTATTGAAATAGTTTGTGCCAAGTTTACTGAAGGGTTATTATCCATTTTATAGGAAGAAACTGAATCAAATTGAAATACTTCGTAACACATTGGTCACGATAGACGTTTAATTATAACCATTTCTCTGATTTAAGATGTCAATAATCGTAACTTTGAGAGATGCTTTATAATTGGAACATAAATTCTCCGTCTGTGAAATAAAATAAATTAAACATCATGAGTTTGAATAATCGAGAAATATTTGCTTCTAGATAAACATGACAAAACATAAAATATCCATCAATGGAAATTTGATTTGTGTTTAATCTTCACCCCCCCTGTTACTTTCTCTTTATTTGATGTGTTAAATATAAGAGGTAGATTAATCATGATTAGTTCCTTACAAATATTGTGTGATGTATGTTATGTGTACGGCACACTAAATATGATTTGTCAAAAACAGTCTAAGCTAAAGTAACACCATTCTGTTGCTACGTAGACGAAAGTCTCTCTATGCATAGTGTCACACTGTCTGGCTTCACATTGCTATTCACTTTACGTCTTTGCGAAAATCGTTAAATTTGTGTTAATACAAACAAAGCGTTATTGTATTTTTGTATTTATCATAATTATTACAAAGTTGTATTGCTTTTTCTAGACATCTGAATAAAACGTTCCAAAGTGCTGTACACTTATGATTGAAATATGGTCCAAACGGATACAAAACGCTGGATTAGAATGAGAAGGTCTTTACTGCAAAATCAAAAATTTGAAAAAAAAACAAGAAAAACAGTCTGACAATCACTCCTTACTTATGGTAAAACAAGTTTTTTGAACTTCAGATTGGTCAACATTACAACTTCCGATGTTCATGAAAGTGGCACTTACGACTTTCACAATCTAAGCCAGCGAAATATGCTGATCAAAATAATGTTGGTGAAATACATAAAACTAAGGACAAATTTATCAATATTCACATCCACCATTGATTCATGCATGTAGGTAAAATACCTAGAATAAAATGTTTCGAATCCGGGTGACCCCGTAAACTACAAATGTGAATAGTGTACGGTTTGTTTAGACTAGTTGGCGGATCTGCATGAAATATGACCATAAGACAGAGGTTACATGTTTATCCTTGTCCAATTAGGAATCAGAAATGGCAACACTGTTACCAACAATCGATGATGTTCAGAACAAAACGTCGCCAACTTCAGTTAGTTTCTCGACTGTACTGGTATTCTATTTCGGTACAAACAGGATTACTTTTAGTTTGACAGCATTACGTTTCTTTCATTTGGTGCATGGTATCATTTAAAACAAAACACCAAAGGCAAACTCATGAACTGTACATGTAACTGTAACACTGGTTTCAATTAACATAAGGTAGACACTTGTTCGATCTTTAAGTCGAATTCTTCTAGACCCTTGTGATGCCCTGATATAATATTAAACCAGTAGATAATAACAAAAACAAAGAAAGGAACATTAGAAAAAATGTTATAAATACTTAAATTTAATGTTGCCCTTACGCTGAATGTAGAAGGCGTTTCTGTTTGATATGAATTACCTGCGTATACCTCTTATTACGACACCGAGCTATTCATTAGCTTTAATAATTTTGGGTGAAAATTAGAATATGTTAACGTGGTACTTACCATCTGAAACAATGAAAGCATTCATGTGTGAGGAGTTCTCGTGGGAACATTGTATAAACATAATACTACTGTTGCTAGATCTATTAAAATGCGACCACAAGGATAGAAATATCACGACAGCAATGTTTTACAGAGTCTGTATTGGGAATTGTAATGTAATTTACTGCATTGAATGAGATTATGACCGTGTGAATGCATTCAAACTTGATCTATACGGGGTTAATGACGACATGTAGTGTGAAGAATTATTGTCATTTTTAATAGCGTTATACCGTACATTTGTATCTGAAAACAATTGTAATATATGTGTGCATCAAAAACAAATACAGATTAATAACTCCAAATAAACCATTACAGACTTTTCAGGTGTTATTCGACAATTTCGTCTAGGCACTAATTCAACGTTGGCAAAATAAGTCATTGTCACTCTATTTACTACATGTTGCATTGTTTTAATAATATAAAATGGGATAAACGAATATGACCTTGTGAATGTAATCAAACTTGATTTATATGGGTTTATGACGACATGTAGTGTGGAGAATTATTGTAATTTTCAATAACGTCATAAAGTAACATATATGTGCGTCAAATGCAAAGACAGATAAATAACCCCAAATGAACCGTTACAGAATATCCAGGCGTTATTCGACAATTTCGTCAAGACACTAATTAAATGTATCTGTCTATATATTTACTACATGTAGCAGTGTTTCATAATGTGATAAACGAAGGCATTTCGCTAAACTGACCATGTTTCTGAGAATTTTTGTCTTTCGAATACATGCATTTATGATAATTTTAATGTCTAAAATTAATTCATAATTTTGTGGTCGATGGTATAGTTCTTGTTTCGTTATTATTGCGTCTGACTTACGTGAATAAGTTTTACTTAAGAAAAAATAAAATAACACCCCCGCTGATTCATATCGGCACGGACCCAATATAATTGATGTGATGAAATTGGACAGGGAAGGCAGCACTCAACTAAGTCAATCTACTATTATAAATCAATCACATCTCTAAAGGTATGAACGGTAATCGTATGGGTATCATTCGAGTATATGTTATCTAAATTGTTAGACTAGAGTGCGTCCAATTATGGCAATAATATTTAGGTGGTTCACAATAACACGCAAAAGCAAGACATATCTCTACTACGTCGATTTCATTATCTCGGCATAGTTCATTATCTTAAAAAATGTCAGTAATAATTCCATCATCCAGTAGTTATTCGAAATAACTAAACAATTTGTTCCAGGCCAAATACGTTAGGCGCTTTATATTCCGATTATCTATGTAAATTGATGCAAATCCTAAGTATACTTGTGTCCTACATCGATAACAATCTGAATGTTGCTGCAAACTAATTGGTTGGCGGGGGATTATTTGTCATTTCCTTGACGCTATATGTTTCAAAGTAATGAAGGGAATCTTCTCGGGACATCACTAATAGGTTCCAACGAGAACGGAGAAAAGTATAAAGTGAAATTTATTATGCATATTGCGTGGTGTTATCCAAAAGTTCGTGGACTTTTGCTCATTTTTTAAAATTTTAAGTCAGATCAGTATGAAAATTACTATACAGTGACATTAATGTATTACAAACAATAACCATAAAGTATTTTTGTAAAGTACCCTTTGTATCGAGTGAAACACGTTGCCATAGTAACACAAAAATGCGTTAGCGGTGCACTGCAGTTTTTCCCCAGTAAAATGCGTTACGATATTGCCGATTGTTACAGTGTTTCTTCATTTAAAAGTATTAAAATGCGTCCTCGTGTTGGGTAATGTCATACCGATATTTTGCTATATTTTAAAGGTCATATCTTATATATTCGTCATTTTATGAGTGTGACGGTTAATGTTGTCATGTGAAATTCAACGTAAAATATGACGTCACAAGATATCATTTGCAGTCGCAAAATAATTCAATTATATATACAGCTATGGGAACCCGCAAGGAAGACAAGAATTGTTTGGCAAATTAAGTATGAACCCTTCTGCATTGAATTCAATTTGTTTTTAAATGACATAAATGGTTAACAGAATTTCAGGGTGATGTGGCAGACGATGCATGTTAATGGCTATTTTATGGACAGTTGCATAAAGATTAATAAAGCTTTCACATGAAAAAATTCGTACCTTATTAAAAGACATTGCGATTACTAATTGATCTAATTTTCTAGGACTTACTTAGTTTATAAAGCACCTAAAACATAACTCACTCGTTTGCTCTTACATGCGTATGCTCATAATCAGCTTATTAGACTATATGTAGGTTTCAAAGGGTGGGGGTTATAGTCTACAATGTTCTGTTGAATTCTTCCTAAAATATATACCACTTGGTAGCGAGAAACGAAATATATTGTACTGCAATGCTTTACTCCAACTTAGTTGTATCGAAATGCCAAGGCCGTATATTTTTATAAGCATATTGCAGGTGCCATAATGAAGCCAATTCGTTCTTGTCATATTTTCGTTTTAGCGTTATACTTCAGTATCGTATTGAAATATTTGGTGTCAATTTTATTTTTATTAAAATTTTATTATCCATTTTATGGGAAGAATCGGAATCTAATTGACATACTTCGTTACATATTGGTGACGATAGACGTTTAATAACAAATATTTCACTGATTTAAGATATAAGTTAAAAAAAAAAGTTACCAATTTTCTAGGGCTCTGTTCTGCTGTTAGGCCGCTCAAGCACCCTTTGACAGTGTAACTCCCCTGGTCATTGGGCTACATATGGAAACCTTTACTCGTGTCTCCCTGGGGAGACTATTTCTCTCCTGTGGTGTGGGAGCCAACATCGATCTGCGGCGCCCAGGAATAGACACTGCCCTCACAGGTACCATTTTACACCATGGTGGAGTGGAGCTGTGGGTCTTGCTCAGAGATTTTAACCAGTGGTCCATAGGGGGATCGAACCCGGGACCTCTCGATCCCGAAGCGCGCATCCTACCTCTAGGCCACCGTTCCCCACAAGATATCAAGAATATCCAACTTTGTGAGGCGTTTTATAATGTGAACATAAATCCTCCGTCTGTGAAATAAAATTAAACAAATATCTCATATTTCCTTGATGAGTTTGAATAATCGAGTAATATTTGTTTCTAGATTACAATAATAAAACATAAAATATCCATCAATGGAAATTTGATTTGTGTTTAATCTTCACCATTTCCACCGGTGTTACTTTTTTCCTTATCTGATGTATTAAATATAAGAGGTTGTTTATTGTGATTAGTTTCTTACAAATAGTGTGTGATTGATGGTATGTGTTTGGCACCCTACCTCTAGGCCACCGTTTCCCACAAGATATCAAGAATATCCAACTTTGTGAGGCGTTTTATAATGTGAACATAAATCCTCCGTCTGTGAAATAAAATTAAACAAATATCTCATATTTCCTTGATGAGTTTGAATAATCGAGTAATATTTGTTTCTAGATTACAATAATAAAACATAAAATATCCATCAATGGAAATTTGATTTGTGTTTAATCTTCACCATTTCCACCGGTGTTACTTTTTTCCTTATCTGATGTATTAAATATAAGAGGTTGTTTATTGTGATTAGTTTCTTACAAATAGTGTGTGATTGATGGTATGTGTTTGGCACACTAAAGCTGATTTGTCAGAAACAGTCTAAGCTTAAGTAACACCATTCTCCGGAGGCGAAAGCCGACGTATGATGTGACACTGTCTGGTGGAAACGTACTATTTAAGTTACGGCTTTGCGAAAGCCAGTAAGTTAGTGTAAACACAAACAAAGCTGCATTGTGTTTTAGTCTTTATTATTACTATACCATTTTTATATAGCATTTTTCTCGACATGTGCATTACACGTTCATAAGTGCTATATAAGTACGATTGGAATATGCTTAAAACAATATGTAATGGATGATATGATGGTCAAAATAATGTTCGAGAAATATATAAAAAATATGGACGAATGGACAACCACCTTTTCTTTATGCGTTTAAGCAAAATACACAGTATAAAAGAGTTAACATTCGTTTGGCCTTGTAAAATATATATGGCATTCCACACGCATAGAGTGACGTTAATGTAGTACTTCATACATATTTACGTGTCTACTGTAGAACTGCTCTTCAACATCATTAAGGTAACTTCCTCGTTTCTTTGCAAATAAGTTTGATCGTTTCATTAATACTGTTTCTTAGATAAAACCTACTATCGGGGCTAATGTTTGTACGTTGTGGCAAGCGTTTAAAGGTCTTTTAATCATATTTAAAAGGGACTGCTTCGTATTTAAAAAGCACATATTTTAATTTCAGCATGATTGCTTAATTATGTTATTAACTAGATTGATCTGTAACTTAAACAAACTTCAGCCTTTACATCCAGTATATGATTTTAGATGTAATTTTACTAAATACTGTTAAACCGTTAATTTTCGTGGGAGATTAAATTTCATGGAATATGTGGTTCACCTCTACCACGAAATTCAATCCCATCGAACAATGATTTTGACCCTTGTATTTATTACTTTAAATGCAAAACCATGAATAAATGTCCGATCGAAACCGTCTTTTTGAGCAAAACACTTTCGATCCACCGAAATTAAATGATTTTACAGTAATTACAAAATCTAGATGTTCCACAAGGTATATTTAATATCAGTATGCTTGCTTTGTAATAATTAGTTGTCTTTACCATAAGTATGTGAATATTTGACAATACATTTTTAATAAATATCAATGTTGAACAGTCTCTTTAATAATCGTAGAAGATCTTGTAAAATAGGATATTTACGTAGTACTACAATGTATTTGTACAAGAATGAAGTCCCGTTTTAGCCGTTTCCGTCGAGATACGGGATTTGATAGTAGCGCCTTATTTATTCCAATTAGGCATTCTTTTCCAGTTAATACATTCGATTTATCAAAAAAGACAATATTTTTGTGTGTCACGTCTTTGCTTGCCACACCAGTAATCGAGTTTCGACGCATATTTAATAAACTGAGGATATTATTGTTAAACATGCCTACTTACAATATTTTGTTGATTTGGCAATTAACATGCTAGTCCGATCTTGAATATTCATTTGGATTCTGCCTAAATAGATAGCAGTCATTTTCAGGCAGGCACATGGTTTTACTGTCATTGTACCCAAACTAAACATTGCTTTGTAAGCCCGATCACTGTAACAGATCAAGGATAACTGCTCTACGGGCTGGTAAAATGTACGTGCTTCAAATTGCTTGTGGTTAGAATTGACACGGTGCTGAATTTGTTAAACCCTATTACGAGTTCCATAATGAAGCAATTTCCTTCCAGTCTCATTTTCTGTTGCGGTGTTAGAATATTTTGTGTTAGTTTAACTGTTGGCTTATTGTCCATTTTGATTTGATGTTGATTACTCTTGATTCAAAGGTTGTTTTATAAAATAGTTTCAGGTTATTGTTTGTACTAGATTAATGTCACCGTATAGTGGTTTTCATACTGATCTGACTAAAAACATTTTTTAGAGCAAAAGTCCACGAACTTTTGCGTCGCATTAGTGTCTTTATAGTAATTCGTACACTATCTTAAAGGCAGCTGAGCTAAACAATAAGTCGTGCAACGCTATAATTCCATTTTTTATGTAAACCACATTCTCGCGATTGTCTTGTCATTCGTCAATATTAATGTTCTCCAGGGATTGATATCCATGGCTTAGAAGAGTTTGAACCAAGAAAACAATATCCCCTGAGCACGTGCTACAGTAAAATAAACACGTATGCTATTCGTCATGGAATGTTGCATATTATTATTAACACAGCTTTCAAATGAATAAATCATACCCTATTTAAAGACATTGAGATTACTAATTCACCTAATTTTCTAGGACTTACTTAGGTTTTAAAGCACCTAAAACATAATTTACACGCTTGCTCTACCATGCGTATGCACATAATCAGCCTATTAGACTATATGTTTTTTTCAAAGAAAGGGGCTATAATCTGCAATATTCTGTTAGATTCTGCCAAAAATATGTACCACATAGTTGCAAGAAGCGGCATATATTGTACTGAAATGCTTAACTCCAACTTGTGTATCGAAATGTCACGGCAGTATGTTTTATTACCATATTGGAGGTGTCCTAATGAAGCGAATTCCTTGATGTCACATTTTCTATTTAGCGTTGTATTTCAGTAACGTATTGAAATATTTTGTGTCGATTTTACTGTAGGGTTAATATCCATTTTATAGGAAGAATCAGAATCTAATTGACATACTTCGTAACACATTGGTCACGATAGACGTTTAATTACAATCATTTCTCTGATTTAAGATGTCAGCAATCGTAACTTTGAGAGACGTTTTATAATTGGAACATAAATTCTCCGTCTATGAAATAAAATAAATTAAACATCATGAGTTTGAATAATCGAGAAATATTTGCTTCTAGATAACATAAACATAAAATATCCATAAATGGAAATTTGATTTAATCTTCACCATTTCCCCTCCCCCCTGTTACTTTCTCTTTATTTGATGTGTTAAATATAAGAGGTAGATTAATCATGATTAGTTTTTTACAAATATTGTGTGATGTATGTTATGTGTTCGGCACACCAAATTTGATTTGTCAAAAACAGTCTAAGCTAAAGTAACACCATTCTGTTGCTACGTAGACAAAAGTCTCTCTATGCATAATGCCATACTGTCTGGCTTCACAGTGCCATTTAATTAACGTCTTTGCGAAAATCGTTAAATTTGTGTTAATACGAACAAAGCGTTATTGTATTTTTGTATTTATCATAATTATCACAAAGTTGTATTGCTTTTTCTAGACATTTGAATAAAACGTTCCAAAGTGCTTTACACTTATGATTGAAATATGGTCCAAACGGATACAAAACGCTGGCTCAGAATGAGAAGGTCGTTACTACAAAATCCAAAATTTGAAGAAAAAAACAAAAAAACACAAGAAAAACAGTCTGACAATCACTCCTTACTAATGGTAAAACAAGTTTTTTGAACTTCAGATTGGTCAACATTACAACTTCCGATGTTCATGGAAGTGGCACTTACGACTTTCTCATTCTAAGCCAGTGAAATATGCTGATCAAAATAATGTTGATGAAATATATAAAACTATGGACGAATTTATCAATCTTCACATCCACCATTGATTCATATATTTAGGTAAAATACCTAGAATAAAATGTTTCGAATCCGGGTGGCCCCGTAAACGAGTATGACTATATGAATAGTGTATGGTTTGTTTAGAATGTTTGTTGTCGATCATATGGGAGCTACATTGTAGACAATTGCAGGAATCCTGTCTTTGTGTTGTTAAAGAATTTATGTTGGATTGTGTTGCATCAGCTGTCAAATATTGTCTGAATTGACATATGTGTCGGATCTGTATGAAACATGACCATGAGACAGAGGTTACATGTTTGTCCTTGTCCAATAAGGAATCAGAAATGGCAACACTGTTACCAACAATCGATGCTGTTCAGAACATAGCGTCGTCAACCTTCACTGTACGTTTCTCGGCTGTACTGGTATTCTATTTCGGTACAAACAGCATAACGTTTCTTTTATTTGGTGCATGATGTCATTTAAAACACCAAAGACAAACTGTAACACTGGTTACAACTAACATAAGGTAGAACTTGTTGGATCTTTTAGTCAAATTCTTTTAGGCCCTAGTGATGCCCTAATATTATAATTAACCAGTAGATAATGAAAATCAAGGTAATGAAAATTAAAATAAAATGTTATAAAAACTTAAATTTAATGTTGCCCTTGCACTGAATGTAGAAGGTGTTTCTGTTTGAGATTTATTACCTGCGTATACCTCTTATTACGATACATTAGCTTTAATAATTTTGGGTGAAAAATAAAATACGTTAACGTGGTACTTACCATTTGAAATAATAAAAGCATTCATGTGTGAGGAGTTCCCGTGGGAACATTGTATAAACATAATAATACTGTTGCTAGATCAATTAAAATGCGACCACAAGAATGGAAATATCACGACAGCAATGATTTACAGAGCCTGACTTGGGAATTGTAATGTAATTTACTCCATCGAATGAAATTATAACCGTGTGAATGTATTCAAACTAGATATTATTGGTTTATGACGACATGTAGTGTGGAGAATTATTGTCATTTTCAATAACGTCATAAAGTGACATATGTGTGCAAAGACAGATAAATAACCCCAAATGAACCATTACAGAATATCGAGGCGTTATTCGACAATTTCGTCAAGACGCTAATTAAACGTTGACAAAGTATCGTCTGTTGTTACAAAATGTATCTGTCTATATATATACTAGCAATTTTTTGATAATACATAAGGTGAATAACGAAAGAAAGTTGCTAGTCTGACAATTTTTCTGACACTATCGGTCTTTCGAATACATGCACTTATTATAATTTTAAAGTCTGAAATTAATTAATATTTTTTGGTCGGTGGTGTAGTTCTTGTTTCGTTATCATTGCGTTTGACTTACGTGAAAACGTTTTACTTAAAAATAAATAAAATAACACCACCGCTGGTTTTTATCGGCACGAACCTAATAAAATTGATATGATGAAATTGGACAGGGAAAGCAGAATTCAACTAATCCAAATTACTATTATAAATCCAACACATCTTTAAGCGTATGGATGATAATCGTATGGGTATCATTAGAGTAGATGTAGTCTAAAACGTAAAAGTGCGTCCAATTACGGCAATAATATTTCAAGTGGTCCAGAATAACAACCACAAAGCAAGACATATCTCTACTACGTCGATTCCATTTTCTCGGCATAGTTTATTATCTTACAAAATGTCAGTAATAATTCCTTCATCCAGTAGTAATTCGAAAAAACTAAACAATTTGTGCCAGGCCAAATATGTTAGGCGCTTTATATTCCGATTATCTATGTAAATTGATGCAAATCCTAAGTATACTTGTGTCTTACATCCATAACAATCTGAATGTTGCTGCAAACTAACTGGTTGGCGGGACATTTTTTGTCATTTCCTTGACACTATATGTTTCGAAGTAATGAAGGGAATCTTCTCGGGACATCACTAATAGGTTCCAACGAGAACGAAGAAAAGTATAAAGTGAAATTCATTATGCATATTGCGTGGGGTTATCCAAAACTTCGTGGACTTTTGCTCATTTTTTAAATTTTAAGTCAGATCAGTATGAAAATTACTATACAGTGACATTAATGTGTTACAAACTATAACCTAAAAGTATTTTTGTAAAGTACCCTTTGTATCGAGAGTAACACGTTGCCATAGTAACACAAAAACTGCGTTAGCGGCGCACTGCAATTTTTCCCAGTAAAATGCGTTACGTTATTGCCGATTGTTACAGTGTTTTTTTTCATTTAAAAGTATTAAAATGCGTCCTCGTGTTGGGTAATGTCATACCGATATTTTGCTATATTTTAAAGGTTATATCTTATATATTTGTCATTTTATGAATATGACGGTTAATGTTGTCATGTGAAATTCAACGTAAAATATGACGTCACAAGATATCATTTGCAGTCGCAAAATAATTCAATTTTATATACAGCTATGGGAACCCGTAAGGAAGACACGAATTGTTTGGCAAATTAAGTATGAACCCTTCTGCATTGAATTCAATTGTTTTTAAATGACATAAATGGTTAACAGAATTTCAGGGTGATGCATGTTAATGGCTATTTTATGGACAGTTGCATATAGATTAATCAAGCTTTGACATAAAAAAATTCGTACATTATTAAAAGACATTGCGATTACTAATTGATCTAATTTTCTAGGACTTACTTAGGTTTAAAGTACCAAAAACATAACTTACACGTTTGCTCTCACATGCGTATGCAGATAATCAGCCTATTAGACTTTATCTAGGTTTCAAAGAGGGGGGAGGGTTAAAGTCTACAATGTTCTGTTGAGCTATTCTAAAATATATACCACTTAGTAGCGAGAAACGAAATATATTGTACTGCAATGCTTTACTCCAACTTAGGTGTATCGAAATGTCAAGGCCGTATATTTTTATAAGCATATTGCAGGTGTCATAATGAAGCCAATTCGTTCTCGTCTCATTTTCGTTTTAGCGTTATATTTCAGTATCGTATTGAAATATTTGGTGTCAATTTTATTTTTATCAAAATTTTATTATCCTTTTTATGGGAAGAATCGGAATCTAAATGACATACTTCGTAACATATTGGTGACGATAGACGTTAAATAACAAAACATCCTCTGATTTATGATATCAAGAATCTTCAACTTTGTGAGGCGTTTTTAATGTGAACATAAATCCTCCGTCTGTGAAATAAAATTAAACAAATGTCTCATATTTCCTTGATGAGTTTGAATAATCGAGTAATATTTGTTTCTAGATAACAATAATAAAACATAAAATACCCATCAATGGAAATTTGATTTGTGTTTAATCTTCACCATTTCACCGGTGTTACTTTTGTCCTTATCTGATGTGTTAAATATAAGAGGTTCTTTATCGTGATTAGTTTCTTACAAATAGTGTGTGATTTATTGTATGTGTTTGGCACACTAAAGCTGATTTGTCAGAAACAGTCTAAGCTAAAGTAACACCATTCTCCGGAGGCGAAAGCCGACGTATAATGTGACACAGTCTGGTGGAAACGTACTATTTAAGTTACGCCTTTGCGAAAGCCAGTAAATTAGTGTAAACACAAGCAAAGCGGCATTGTGTTTTAGTCTTTATGATTACTATACCATATAGTCCAGCAATAATGTCTCCAAAAATCGAGTAATCATTAATTTTTGGAGAAAGTTGCCAAACTTGGTATATACATTGGGCAAACATATTGGAACATTTTTTTCATGAGACCCATCTCGTATCTGCCATTATGGTTGCCATGGCAACCATTTTTAAAGATGGCCGCCAAAAAACGAAAAATCGGTGTATATCTTATATAACGCATGATAACAACGTTATTATGAGTAATTGTAAAGTACTTTTATTAGAAATAACTTAACTAACATCTAACTTATACCTTAAACCGAAAAATCTTTCGAAATATCCAAAATGGCCGACAAAATGGCCGCCAAATTTGAAATATTCTATATAGTAGTCTTTAGGTATACTGATACTATATTTTAACATTTATACTGATAGTTCTAGAAAAAATCAGGTTAAATGTATTCCAGTTTAATTATTAATTAGTGGATAAAGCAGACATTTTATTTTAGGGACGTAAATTTCCATATACATAAGCCTCGATCTGAGAAAAGGGCCCTTAATGACATGACATGAAATTGAGAAAATTGAGTTTTTAAGTTACGTCACCATTTTCTGCGAATTTCAGAACAGGGCATAAAATGCACATAAATGTTTTATGTTATATCCTGCCACATAATTGTTGCCTTGTAACATACTTAATGTGGAGTTCTAGACTAACACTTGAGACCTATATTTTTGGGGTAAAATATTAGAAACTACCAACAAAAGTGAGGATTTTTGGAATTGGCAGACAACAATGTCATTTATAGTAGTATTTTATTGAAAACCCCTGCAATATAAGTGTAGTATCTTAAAGTATTCTATATCATACGAGATTATCGGCTATTGGTCAAGATACGATATTTTGGGGTAAAATACTACAAAATGAAAACAAAAATGATGATTTTTGGAATCTATTTACTGTAATGTCATTTATCATGGTATTTGATTATTAATCAATAGGATGGACACATATTGTCTTCGTGCTTATGATATTGCTAATCTGGTGCTTAAATGTTATGTATTTTAAGACATTTTTGGTGCAAAAACATTGGAAATATAAACAAAAGTGAGGATTTGAGGAATCGATTAGCCACGATGGCATTTAAAATCATATTTTTTATAAAACAACTGCGATTCGTTTGTAGTAACTTAAAGTTTAGTATATCAAATAATATAGTATCATTTATGATTACTGAATGCTATTTTGGGGTAAAATCGTACAAAATATAAACTAAAATGGTGATTTTTGGAATAGGTTTACTACAATGGCACCAATCGCATTATTTAGTTATAAATCACAAAGATAGACATAATGCAGTTTTTCCTATTAAGATATTAATAATGTAGTTTCAAAATGACTGACATCTTGGGATATATTTAAGGGTGAAACAGTCAAAAATATAAAATTAATAAAAGTCAGGATTTTTGGAATCTAATGATCACAATGTCATAACGCCACAAACTGTGCTATTTAATAATTAATCACTAAGATAGGCACATGTTGCCTTTTCGCATATTAAGAAATTAATAATCTGTTCTAAAAGTTGTTCATATGTTATGTTATCTTTTTTGGGTAAAACACTACTAACTATAAACAGTAATTTAGTATTTTTGGAATCAGAAGACCACACAATTATTTAGCATCATATTCGTTAATAACTGACTGCAATTGGTTGGTAGTAACAATTTGCTTAATACATCAAAACATTTATGTATGAAATAACTTGTGTAAAATGCAATTCTTTTAAATAAAACACAAAAAGTGTAAATGAAACAACCTACTCCAAGCAATTATGTATCAGGCAATGATGTGTACCACAAAGAGCCATTATCTACCAAAAGCATTGCTAAGACAGGATTAAAACACAACGTGTCGCCAAGAAATGAATTTCTGACGAGGAATTGCTGTGCCCGACCAAATAAGGTATCTTTATTGTCAGGATAAAAATGTTCAGTGAGACCTAGGCATAATGATGAATACATGTACCACACATGCATGGAATCTCTGCATATTGTATTTTGAGTAGATCATATTGTTTGAGATGGCTTTACCTGGTCATATTTTCAAATACTAGTACCTGGTGTGGCCTGGACATTTTCGAAATTATACAGGGCTTCAAGTCTGCTAATCAAATGAGGTTAACACTACAAATGGGTCCCATTTCCTTGATTACTGTTACAAAATTTGTTAAGTGTTACACTCTAAGGTCACCATCTCATATATTTTTGTTAACGTTGCATTCTTTGAAATATTCGAAAAAAAACCACTAGAGTTCCACAACAAGAAACTATGAAATTCCATGAAAATTTGAAAAGCATGTTTTCATGTCGCCCAAATAATCTGGCGCAAAATACTTTATATATTCTTCAGACAAGCTACATTTACAGCAATTGCCATCATAATATCTCATTCAAAGTAATTTGATAGTAAACTGGTACTCTTTTAAAGTAACTGTGACGTTGACCCCTGATGCTCCACTTATATATGAGTCGTAATCCAGGAAAACCTGCTGACATGACATCATGTAATTACTGTATAAAACAAGGTTTCGAAAAGGCTCTAAAATAAGTGAAACAATGAATATTTCTGTTGATTCTACTGTAAGTAATTTATCCATATAGTACTATATCTTAGCTTTAATTTTCCTCATAAATTATGTTGAAATTATATATATTGTTGCCATGGTTACCAATTTCGGAAAAATACTTCAATTTAGAAACACTGAGAGTAAGCTGTTTAAAACAACAGTAGCCTTTCTCTAAATGCAACATGTTTCTATTATGATACATATTTTAAAAATCAGAACATAATTCTAAAATGTGACACTATTTTGAACATTTTATGTCAAGAATTAATCGTATGGTGTAATTATGAAATACGTTTTACAGTCAAATGACGTTCGAATGACGTTCACGTCGTCAGGCAAAAAACTCGGAATATTGACTTTACAAAAATAGCTGTAACTTCCTCAAAACTCAAGATATTTACACAATTTCTTTTGAATCATGCTTCATTGGCATTAGTCTTTATAACTATGAAACATCACAAAAATGTTTTTTGTCAAAATAGCAGGTTTTCCTGGAGACTGGCTTATATATATTACATTGTAAACTCAAGGTTTTCTCCGTTTATAAAATCTGGATCCGGTCATAGCTTAACCAGTTTTGGAGATAGGTTGATAAAACTTGGTATGTGGATACAGATTAATAAGCAAATTATGCATGTCCATTTGTGTTTTATTCGGACAACAATTGCGGTTGCTATGGTAACAAAAATATAGAAAACCAAACAGGGTGCTTATATATTGCTTGTAATTCGTAATTCATTGTTATTATTAAGCAGAAACTGGCTTTTTATTTTATCAACGTCGACCTTGACCCCATTAACACCTATTTTGATGGAAAGTATCTTCTCGGAAGCTATATATTGACCACGTTTCATTCATATATGTCATTTCAGACTAAATATAGTCAGCGGAAACCGATTTTCTATTTTCAGTAACAGTGACCTTGACCCCAAATGTCCTATTTTTTATCACAACGTGTATCATTCTACAAGCAATGTTTATAGCAAGTTTCACCCAAATATCTCATTCTAAACGGAAGTTATTGAGCAAAAACCGATTTTCTATTTTTAGTAACAGTGACCTAGATATTGACCCCACCCATCCAACTTTTTATTTTTAGTGGCGTATTGAGTCAAGCTACGAATACACCAAGTTTCATCACGATATGCAATTCTAAACTGAAGTTATTGGGCGAAAACCGCCATTTGATCATTGTGGCGGCCATTTTGAAAACCGTTGCTATGGCAACCAAAGAAAATATTTTAAGTGGGTCTCATGGAAAAAATGTTTCAAATGGACCAAGGAACAGTTGTACCAATTTTGGTAACTTTCTCCAAAAATTAATGTTTATTGGACATTATTGCTGGACTAATATTTATATAGCCTTTTTCTCGACATGTGAATAACACGTTCGAAAGTGCTGTATAAGAACGATTGGAATATGGTTAAAACAATATGTAATGGATGACATGATGGTCAAAATAATGTCCGTGAAATATATAAAAAATATGGACGAATGGACAACCACCGTTTCTTTATGCGTTTAAGTAACATACACAGTATAAATGGTTATAATAAAATCCAGTTGGCCTCGTAAGCTATATGGCCATTCCACACGCATAGAAAGACGTTAATGTAGTACTTCATACATAGTTATGTGTCTAGAACTGCTCTTCAACATCATTAAAGTCACTTCCTCGTTTATTTGCAAATGAGTCTGATCGTTTCATTAAAACTGTTTCTTAGATAAAGTCCACTAGCGGGGCTAATTTTGGTACGTTGTGAAAAGCGTTAAACGTTCCTTTAATCACATGTAAAAGGGACTGCCTCCTTTTTAAAAAACGCACATATTTTAATTTCAGCATGATTTTTTAGTTATGTTATTAACTAGATCGATATGTAACATAAACAAACGTCAGCCTATACATCGGGTATATAATTTAAGATGTAATTTTACTAAATACTGTAAAACCATTCATGGAATTCGTGGTTCACCTCTACGACGATATTCAGTCGCATCGAACAATGTTTTTGATCCTTGTATTAATTACTTGAAATACAAAATCCATGAATTAATGTCCCATCGAAATGGTCTTTTTTATCAAAACCATGAAATTTTGATTCATCGAAATTAAATGATTTTACTGTAATTACATAATCAATATGTTTAACAAGGTATATTTAATATTAGTATGCTTGTTTTGTGATATACAGGTGTCTATACCATAAGTATGTAAATATTTGACAAATTCATTTTACATTTTCAATAAACCTCAATGTAGGACAGCCTCTTAAATAATCTTAAAAATCTTGTAAAACAGGATATTCGTTACGTACAATGTATAAGTATAAGAATGAAGTCCCGTTTATGCTTTTTCCGTCGATATACGGGACTTGATAGTAGCGCCTTATTTACTTCATTTATACATTCTTTTCCAGTTAATACATTCGATTTATCGAAAAATACAATAGTTTCGTGTGTAACGTCTTTGCTAGTCACACCAGTATTCGAGTTTCGACGGATATTTAATAGACTGAGGACATTATAGTTAAACATGCCTACTTATAATATTTTGTTGATTTGGCAATTAACATGCTAGTCCGATCTTAAATGTGCATTTGAATTCTGCCTAAATAGATAGCATTCATTTCCAGGCAGGCACATGATTTTACTGTCATTTCACCCAAACTAAACATTGGTTTGTAAGCCCGATCACTGTAACATACCAAGGACAACTGCTGTACTGGCTGGTTAAATGTACGTGCTTCAAACTGCTTGTGGTTAGAATTGACACGGTGCTGTATTTGTTGAACCTTATTACGTGTTCCATAATGAAGCGATTTCCTTCGAGTCTCATTTTCTGTTGTGGTGTTAGAATATTTGGTGTTAGTTTAACTGTTGACTTAATGTCCATTTTGATGTTGTTAATTACCGTCTGATTTAAGATCTTATTCAAGAATAAGAATATAATAATCTTATTTTGTTAAGACTAATCCTTTGTTTGTGAAATGAAATAAATATCTCACTTTACTATGAATAGCTTAAGCAATGGATGGATTTTTGTTTTGTATAACTAAAATAAACACAAATTAGCTATTACTGATTTTCACTATTTGTCGTTTACGAGATTCGTTTACATATGTTGCAATAATGTGTTTAAACATCACTCTTTGTTCTTCTTTTACGTCTGATTTATTTGATGTGTTGAATATTAAAAATTGATCTATGGTGATGAGTTCCTATATTCCGATTTATAGTATGTTTTGACAAACTAAAGATGATTTGTCAAAACAAGTCTTAAGCTAAAGTGGCACAGTTCTACTTTCACCAAACACATTTTATAATGTGACACTGTCTGATGCGAGGATTTATATTAGATTCGGTTTTGTTAAAAGTAATGAATATGAGCAAGATCAAATTAATGAGCACCAGAAAAAGTATTTAAGTATACATGTATTGAGAGAAGTAAACAAGGATGACATCAGTCTCGATATTCAAATCCAACAATTTGAATATATA
This sequence comes from Spisula subtruncata, assembly GCA_963678985.1. Lineage (NCBI taxonomy): Eukaryota > Metazoa > Mollusca > Bivalvia > Venerida > Mactridae > Spisula > Spisula subtruncata. The sequence continues at coordinate 71,305 of CAVMCB010000131.1, read as the reverse complement.
GTGATGTTTGTCTTCCTCGTGGAGTGCTAGCATTGTGTTATAATAGAGCAAGTAGTGTGTGATCTAGGTGACATTATAAAAAGAAAGCTCAAGCAAGCTTAAATATTCTATCTCCCAACATTGAAAACGTATTATACAGAATAGAGAACAGTTTATTCGGCCTAGGTATAATACATCGTATCATCGTGAAACAACATATTGAATAAATGCATTAACCATGGAAGCATACAAATCAATTTTTAAAAATATCAAGTATGCAAACATAAATATGATTTCGTTTCATATTTTAATAAATTGCATCGTACAAATTCAGCAAAACAAAATATGCCACCATATAATACAAATTATAATACTTGTGTTTTTCAAGTAATTATCCGTTTTCCAATTATCTGTTTCATACATATATCGGAATGTTATAGCCACGTACAATCAAGTGGACTATATTACAATTTAGAAATTACGTCGATAATGTGAACATTCTACTGCTTTACCCTAAAGATGTTTTAACGAGAGTTAGTGCTTGCAATTCCTAGCTAAGTGTTTTAGCGCCAATACAGTATGGCTTTATATAAAGCAGTTTTCAATTATGTACATCCTCATAAATCAGTTGTTTGTCAAATTGTAAAAAGACGCTGGTTGAACGAGAATGAATTATTTATTGCTGCGCAAAAAAGGTTATATTAGTGCTAGTTATACATTTAAAGTAGAAACCCACCTTACGGCCACCCCGAAAATACGACCAACCCATTTTTTTGAAAGAACGGATTTTTTGCCTTCTTTGTCTAATGGTCGTTAATCCCGAAATTGCGACCATCCCGCTATTTCGTAATGCGACCACTTTTTGTCAACCAAATGTTCAAATTGTGAAGATTTGAACCCCGAAATTACAACCAGTTGTAATCAGACCTCTCAAAACACCTGTCATTGTTTACATAATCGCCGATGGGTCCAACTGTCACCACCGCTGTATATTAACCCAAAATGACATCATTGTATTATCATCACCTTTGTTAATACCTCAGGGCAATGTTAATCCAAATAGAGGGATAATTAAAGTCTACAAGATGTTGTGATAATATTTCAATTGCCGTAATACAGAACTTTTAATTGTTTTTTTTGTATATGTCGGCCATTGGAACGGGCTAATTATTTCCGACTCCTCACAAGATTGGAACAAAAGATGAGTGAAGAATTTGAATGAAACTTAATTCGGCGTGTTTGATGTTTAGTTCTATGTGACTTGATTATGATTTGTTAAATTTTGTTTACCTGAAATAAGCTACGAGTATGTAAGTCATTTAGCCATTGTAGAATAATTGGTAAGCGATCTGACGTAAGTTTTTGTTCTGAACGGTCCGTCTGATGACATTCAGTAAATTGTAATAAATCAACCTTAACAACTCTGATAAAATAAATATTTTTTTTTACTTACATATAAGTGTTTATTTGCATTCGGTTCCGTCGCAAGCTTTAAAGTCTAAAACAGGATATGGGTGATTCAACTGTCCAGGTTCTTCATTAAAAAGATACTCTTCAATCCAGCAGGAAATGATTAATTCATTCAGAAATAAATCTAGGATTATAGCAAAGCGTAGGATATTGCCAAACAATAAGCAGATGTCCAGACAAAATGTAATTTTTCAAAGTCGTAGATGGCCGACTATGCTTCTTGAACCAGGGCACTTGATGTCCCTAAATGCAATGTATTGTCATTTTGATCATCTGAAATAATGAAAACAATAATGTTCCCGTGGATATATACATAATAATACTGTTGCTAGATCTATTAAAATGTTATCTCAAGAGAGGAATATCACGACATCAATGATTTACAGATTTATGAATTGGGAATTGGAAAGTGATTAACTGAATCAAATAGTCCTGTCATTGAAGCTAAAAAATATGGTCAACCTCAAACCAATAGCAAAACAGAGCTTTTTTGCATTTTCATCATCTACAGACTATTGCCAACTACAGACAAAACATCAAATATGCAAGCTCATTGGGGAAAAAGCAGAAACATTGACATGTTTATGGTCATTTTCGGTAGCAATTTTATCATTTTCCTTATTTCATACTAGATGGAGAATTATAAGTTCTAATAATTCCTCTGTAAGTCGTTAAATATGCACTAATTGTACATAAAAGTGTATTTTGTCTGAAAGATACAACCTTCCTCTGTTGAATACAAAGAATGAGATTATCATCACACAATTTATTTTTCTTATGTAAATAATTGTTAAACAAGTACAAATTAAAAACACCTACGCTGCTTTATATCGGCACGAATCTAATTAACTTGATATGAGGAAATTGGACAGGGAAGGCATCACTCAACTAAACCAAATTACTATTAATTATAAATCCAACACATCTGTAAAGGTATGGATGATAATCGTATTTAGGATTTAATTGTTTCTTACAGTGACCGTCCTTTTTTCACTCCAAAGGGCATTGTTATGGCAATGTGTTTATTCTAATGACATTGTCACTATCTTGTACGAGTCACGTATTGCTTATGTTGCGACCTATGCTCTCCAGTCATTTACCACAAAATCTAACATATTTCGTACTTGCAAAACAATTCATTTCATCAATCACATCAAATGATAGTTTGACTTTCATATATGTTTAGTTTGTTTGGTGTCTTAATTTCCTAGTTTGCAATTAGTTAATCATCATCTGAATGATACACTGTTTAATACAATAATGCCCTGTTCGTGTAGTCAATAAATACACTGAGTTCCAAAAGTTCCGCATCCAATATACGGTGTGTCTTTTTTACTAGAATCTCCAACGTTTTTATGATAGTTCAAATGCGCATGTGTAGAGCGATCTGACTTGATATTAATCCACGACAGTTATTGATTTCAACATATGTATCGATCCATAATAAAACCACATGTGACACCACCCCACGAATCCAAAGTACATAATCGTATGGGTATCATTAGAGTAGATGTAATCTAAAAAGTAAGAATTGAGTGCGTCCAGTTATGGCAATAATATTTCAAATGGTCCAGAATAATAAGCACCAAGCAAGACATATCTCTAATACGTCCATTTCTCGGCATAGTTACATTTTTTGTAATTATCTTTAAAAATTTCAGCAATAGTTCCTTCATCCAGTAGTTATTCGAAATAACTAAACAGTTTGTTCCAGGCCAAATACGTTAGGCGCTTTATATTTCGATCATCTTCAAACTTGGTGACAATGCTTATGGGTGTAATATCTAGGCCGAGTTCGGTTATAGGTCAAATCGGTGCAGGCGTTCTTGGGTTATGATCCTTCTTTTACCAAACCAATGTGAAATTGGCCTTGTCTGTACTCTAACGCAAACGGTTTTTGTCCGATCGTCTTCCAACTTGGTGACAATGCTTATGGGTGTAATATCTAGGCCGAGTTCGATTATAGGCCAAATTGGGTTATGGTCCTTCATTTACCAAGAAAATGTGAAATTGGTTATATGGGCTTTTATTCCACAATCAATATTTTTGTCACTAGCATAACCAAGACGGGCGTATTTTGTGACATTCTGGCACTCTTGTTAAAGGTTACCTTTATTTATTCATTGTCAACGTATGTATACCTTCTGTTTAAGCCCTTTAGGTCATTTCTGTCACATACCGATACGTTTTTGTGCCACATACTGAATAGGTCCATTGTTTCTAATCCCGTATAATTGTTATGCGGTTTATCATTTGTTAAGGCAGGTAACAACCAACTTAGTAAATTATATATTGGAAACGAATGAATATACTAGTTAAAGTGATTCTGTGCAAGATTGAAAAATCTATCATGTTTAATTGATACATGTATGCACAATTGTCAGTGTGTGATTTAAATACGGTCCTTTCTCTATATAGACAACACAGGATCATCGTCACACATATATCACACGACCTATACGTACTTCTTTTGTTTTCGGTCAATTTGATGCGCGCCATACTCCTGTAGATTTTCCACTTAATTATATTATCAGACAATCCTACATTCATAGTAATGTCTGTGCTGATGTTTTGTAGAACAAACTGTAAGGAGATTACATTTCCAAATATAAAAAACTTTTCTTCTTAGGAAATTGGAATTTCTGAGAGCATTTGGTATTGATTACACTTTAGCTCTAATTAAATCTAACACAAACTTCAAAGCGTACTAACCGGTCGAAGAAACAACTCCTTATAAACCAAGTGTCATTTTTGTATTAATTTCCGAAGCTATTAGGTTCTCATGACAGCTAATAACTCATAGTAATGTATATAACGGTCCAAAAGATCTAAGTCTTTTGTTTGCAAATATAGCAAAAGAAAAGCATTCACAATGATATTGGTTTACTAACCGTCGGCATGCAAATGATAATTGGATTTTATTGTTTCTCACAGCGACCGTCATTTTTCACTAAACTGGGCATTGTTATGGCAATGTGTTTATTCTAATGATACTGTCCCTATCTTGTACGAGTCACGTATTGCTTATGTTGCGACCTATGCTCCTCTCTCATTTTAAATTTAACATATTTCGTACTTGCATAACAATTCATTTCATCAATGAAATCAATTGATAGTTAGGCTTTCATATATGTTTAGTTTGTTTGGTATCTTAATTTCCGTCTTGTCCACGTTTGCAATTATTTAAACATCATCAGAATGATACACTGTATAACACAATAATTCCCTGCTCGTGTAGTCAATAAATATACTGAGTTCTAAAAGTTCCGCATCCAATATACCGTGTGTCTTTTTTACTAGAATCTCCAACGTATTTATGATAATTCAAATGCGCATGTGTAGAGCGATCTGACTTGATATTAATCCACGACAGTTTTTTATTTGAAGATATGTATCGATCCATAATAAAACCACATGTGACACCACCCCACGACTCCAAAGTACATACAACGATAAACTACTATTTTGTAGTGGAAGGGAGGTAATAATCGTAAATAAATACCGAAAATTATCTGTCTTTGACCATAGAAAATTATTGATTTTGCAATAGAGTCTGTACAACAGGCCATATTTTAAGAAACAACCTCCTTGACATAAAAAATGCAACATTAATGCAAGCTTCCCATAATTTTAATGTTGGTTGGACTACAATTAAGCTACAACAATGCCGTTGTTCTTGGTGCAAAAATATAGCAGCATTACCTGTCTAGGTAAGCGGCATTGACCCTTGAACTGTTGTCACGTGGTACGTCATATACAGTTTTTTTCGGATGAAAATGATACAACAGTCTTATAATGATAGAGACATGTCAATTTAATTCGACACAATGTATTTTTAGTGAAACACCAGCCTCTAGCGTCTTATATACACGAGTCGTTCACCATTATCCATTTTTGCAATCAAATTAAGCGTACATTTCTAACTGATTTGACTAACTTATTGTTTTTTCGTAACACAGACACGATGCAAGTACATTTTTGTTTTGTAAATTGGAAGTGAAAATAAAGTCGAAAATGAAGAACCCAAATTATGCGTGCTTTAATCGACGTTTTTACCATTTGCGATGGTGTGATCATTCTAGCGTGACGAAATCCAACGGAAATAGGTTCAACATAAACACTAAGGGTTCGCAAATTGACGGTGTTCCTAAAAAGCTATTTTAAGTTAACTTTTAAAGAAATGAAATTTTAGTTAAGATGCAGAACTTTTGGAACTCAGTATAATATAGAACTCATTACACGGTGAATGATGTCTTAAATGTCAAGAATGATATAAAGCAGTTATTTACGCCTTTGTAGATTTACCCCTGACAATGGAGAACGTCAACAAGAGATGTATCAAGGTCAGAGGCCACTAAAACCAGCACGGCTGCCGATTGGTTGAAAAAGTGTAGGGAAACCCGTAAGCATAGAATTGCATACAGTGTGATTGGATAAAAATGCTTTGTTTACAATTTTAAATGGTTGTCAAAATCAAGGAATACAATGTTTTCTGTGCAATTTGAAACATTTGACAAGTGCCTAGCTGTATAATTTACTTTTTGGTGGCCTTTTTAGAAAATTGTGTGATTGGCAGTATTTTGGGCATTTTGGTCACTCACTGTGGGGGTAGGGATGTTTCATTGAAATTTGTGAAAAATCAAATTGGCTTTGCCTATATACTGAGGTTATTTTTTTTGTCATTTATGAACTTATTAAATAAATGAATATTGATTTTTGTGCCAACACTCGATTTTAAGAACTGATTTGGGGACTTATGCTATAATGTAGGTCTATGGGAAATGCAATAGTGGTTTCTGACCTAAATATGTATCTAAAATGATTATTGATCGTTAAAGGTTAAGATCAATATGCGATAACTGAACATGCTTCCTGAATGACAAATTACATTGTGGCACCGAGTTGTGTCTGAAGTACCCATGGCGAAAATTCTATAAGGAGTGATTATGTTTCTAATGTTGAAATCCAATCTAGTATCTCATCCGTCGTAGTTTCTTCCTATCCCCACCAAGATACATTTGTAATTGAAAGATAGTAAGTGTGTCTTTGCTCAAGACTTGGAGGCACGATTAATGACTGTTGGGCATGGCATGTATGTGTATTGATATTGTAAGAGTATGAGATATAAACTGTTTCAGAACGACAATACTGTATTGGTGAAACACGTCTGGTATACATGTAACACGAACAATTACGAAAAGTGTTTTAAGTTGTATACATCAAAAGCTTATGATTGAACTGTATATATGAGTGTATAGCCGAATCGTTTTATCAGGAGCAGAGGCTTTTGTTTCGTACCCTATTGTCAAGTACATTGTATACGTTCAGTATTGTCGATGTGGTATCTAGTTGTCTTTTTCTGTCTTGCTCCGGACTTGTTTGACTTCGGAGGACGCAAACAGTCGCATTATGATTCGTAATTTGCGGTGGTTCAATAGGTACGGTAAAGTTTTTATTGTAAGTGTTATGCATATTTACGATAATACAATCCATATGAACTTCGGGTGTTTCGGGGTCTGTTCTTCAAATGAAATATTTGAGAACATGTACATGCCATGTTAAACGATCATTGATTTGGTTAAATTGCCTTAATACAACCTTTGGTATTTCATAAAATATCTGACGGTGTCGCATTAGCGTCTTGATCGTAATTCGTGAAATATCTGCAAGGCGACTGAGCTAAATAATAAGTCATGCGCTGCTACAATTTAACCACATGTTCGCAAATTTCTTGGCATTCGTTAATTTTAATGTTCTCTGGGAATTGATATGCATGGTTTAAGTTTGTCTCAACTAAGAAAACATTATCCCCTGAAGGCGTGTTACAGCTATCTAGTAAAGTGAACACGCATTATACTATTCATTGACAGTTGCATTTTATGATTAATACGGTTTGAAATGAATAAATCGTACCTTATTAAACGAAATTGTGATTACTGATTGGTCAACATTTTCTAGGACTTAATTAGGTTAGAAAGCGCCTTAAATATAGCTTATATGTTTGCTTTAACATGAATATGCACATAATTAGGTTAAAAAGAGTGGGCCTATCATCTGCAATGTTCGAAGGGATTCTGCCAAAAATATATAACATTTATTTGGGGAATTGGACTATATTGTACTGCATCGTTTTACTCCCACGTCGGTGTATAAAAAATCAAGGCGGTATATTTGTATGACCATATTGAAGGTTCCATTATTAAGCGAATTCCTTGTTGTCACATGTTCCACTTAACGTTTTATTTCAGTATCGTATTGGAATATTTCGTGTCAACTTACTGTTTTATTATTATCCATTTTATAGGAAGAACCTGAATCTAATTGACATACTTCGTAACACATTCGTCGCGGTAGACGTTTATTTACAATCATTTCTCTGGTTTAAGATGTCAAGAATCGTAACTTTGAGAGACGTTTTATAATTGGAACGTAAATCCTCCGTCTGTGAAATAAAATAATATAAATATCTCATATTTCCTTGATGGTTTTGAATAGTTGAGTAATATTTGTTTCTAGATTACCATGACAAAACATAAAATATACATCAATGGAAATTTGATTTGTGATAAATCTTCACCATTTATCTCTACTTTTTCTTTATTTTTTGTGTTAAATATTAGAAGTTGATTTATCGTGATTATTTCCTTACAAATATTGTGTGATGTAACGTTATGTGTTTGGCGCACTGAATCTGATTTGTCAAAAATAGTCTAATTTAAAGTAACACCATTCTATTGCTAGACGAAAGCCGCTCTATGTATAATATAACCCTGTCTGGTTTCACAGTGCTATTTAATTTACGCATTTGCGAAAATCGTTAAAATCGTGTGAACACAAACAATGCGTTATTGTATTTTTATATTTATCATAATTATTTCAAAGTTGTATTGCTTTTTCTAGACATCTGAAATAAAGCGTTCCAAAGTGCAGTACACTTATGATTGAAATATGGTCAAACGGATACAAAACGCCGGCTAAGAATGAGAAGGTCGTAACTACAAAATAAACAATATGATGAAAAAAATAAGAAAAACAGTCTGACAATCACTCCTTACTTATGGTAACAGTCTGACAATCACTCCTAACTTATGGTAAAACAAGTTTATTAACTTCAGATTGGTCAACATTACAACTTCCGATGTTCATGAAAGTGGCACTTACGACTTTCTCATTCTAAGCCAGCGAAATATGCTGATCAAAATAATGTTGGTGAAATATATAAAACTATTGACGAATATATCAATCTTCACATCCACCATTGATTCATACATTTAGGTAAAATACCTAGAATAAAATGTTTCGAATCCGGGTGGCTCCGTAAAATAGTATGACTATATGAATAGTGTATGGTTGTAATAGAATGTTTGTTGTCGATCATATGGGAGCTACATTGTAGACAATTGCAGGAATCCTGTCTTTGTGTTGTTAACGAATTTATGTTGGATTGAGTTGCATCAGCTGTCGAATATTGTCTGAATTGACCTATGTGTCGGATATGTATGAAACATGACCGTGAGACAGAGGTTACATGTTTATCCTTGTCCAATAAGGAATCAGAAATGGCAACATTGTTACCAACAATCGATGATGTTCAGAACATAGCGTTGCCAACTTCACTGTTAGTTTCTCGACTGTACTGGTATTCTATTTCGGTACAAACATGATTACTTTTAGTTTGACAGCATTTCGTTTCTTTCATTTGGTGCATGGTATCATTTAAAAAAACACCAAAGACAAACTGTACATGTAACTGTTACTCTGGTTACAACTAACATAAGGTAGAAACTTGTTCGATCTTTTAGTCAAATTCTACTAGACCCTAGTAATGCCCTAATATCATATTAAACCAGTAGATAATGAAAAACAAAGAAAGGAACATTAGAACAAATGTTATAAAAAACTTACATTTAATATTGCCCTTGCGCTGAATGTAGAAGGCGTTTCTGTTTGATATTTATTACCTGCGTATACCTCTGATTACGACACCGAGCTATTCATTAGCTTTAATAATTTGCGATGAAAAATAAAATACCTTAACGTGGTACTTACCATCTGAAATAATGAAAGCATTCATGTGTGAGGAGTTCCCGTGGGAACATTGTATAAATATAATACTACTGTTGCTAGATCTATTAAAACGCGACCACAAGGATAGAAATATCACGACAGCAATGATTTACAGAGTATGAATTAGGAATTGTAATGTTATTAACTGCATTGAATGAGAATATGACCGTGTGAATGTAATCAAACTTGATCTATATGGGTTTATGACGACATAAAGTGTGGAGAATTATTGTCATTTTCCATAACGTCATAAAGTAACATACATGTGCATCAAATGCAATGACAGATAAAGACAGAATATCAAGGCGTTATTCGAAAATTTCGTCAAGACACTAATTAAACGTTGACAAAGTATCGTCTTTTGTTACAAAATGTATGTGTCTGTATATTTATTAGCAGTGTTTTGACAATACATAAGGTGAATAACGAAGAAAAGTTGCTAGGCTGACAATTTTTCTGAAAACTACTGGAATTATTTACCATCATCGTGGGACATTTTCAACTGATTTACCAGACAATGATAAATATGCAATGCTTCAAACATATGGATATCCAAAAGGATATGAGCATGATATCACAATGTCTTGCCAACTGCTTCAGCATTAGGCATTTATGATCACCAAATATGCCGTATAGAAACCTTGAACCTATTTCAAGCGAACCAGTAAGATATTCTCTAATATAAATCTAGTATTGATAGTACAACATCACACGAACTAATAACACGTGATTCTACAATGGCTTGCTTGATCTAGAAAGTTGTTACAGGGGATGATTGTATAACAGTTACTTAATAATATTTTCTATTTTTATGAAGTAAACCTTCTGTGAAATACTTTTTAAAGGTTACCTTTATTTATTCATTGTTTACGTAAGTGGACCTTCTTGACTGAATATGTACATTGTTTCTAATCTCCCATATAATTGTCATGCGGTTTATCATTTGTTAATGCAAGTGACAACCAATTAAGTAAATTATGTATTGGAATCGAATGAATGATAGTTAAAGAGATTATGTGCAAGATTGAAATACCGATAACGTTTCAATGATATGCACAATTGTCAGTGTGTGATTTAAATACGGTCCTATCTCTCTTTAGACAGCACAGGATCATCGTCACACATAAATCACACGACCTTTTACGTACTTCTTCTATTGTTCTCGGTTAATTTGATGCGCGCCATACTCCGGTAGATTTTCCACTAAATATTTTTGTCAGACAATCCTACATTCGTAGTAATATCCGTTCTGATGTTTTGTTGAACAATTTGTAAGGAGAATACATTTCCAAATACAAAAAAAAAAAACTTGTCTCCTTAGGAAAGTGGGATAATTGAGAGCATTTGGTATTGATTACACTTCAGCTCTAATTAAATCAAACGCTAACTTTAAAGCGTACTAACCGGTCGAAGAAACAACTCCTTATAAACCAAATGACATTTTTGTATTAATTTCCATAGCTATTACGTTCTCATAATAGCTAATAACTAATTGTAATGTATAAAACGGTCCAAACGATCTAAGTCTTTTGTTTGCAAATATAACAAAAGAAAAGCATTCCCAATGATATTGGTTTAATATCTGTCGACATGCAAACGGTTAGGATTTCATTGTTTCTTACAGCGACTGTCATTTTTCAGTAAACTGGGCATTGTTATGGCAATGTGTTTATTCTTATGATATTGTCCCTGTCTTGTACGATTTGTGTATTGCTTATGTGGCGACCTATACTCTCATTCACCACAAAATCTAACAAATTTCGTACTTGCATAACAATTCACTTCATCAATCAAATCAATTGATAGTTTGGTTATCTTATGTTTAGTTTGTTTGGTATCGTATCGTATCGTCTTCTTTCCCTCCAGATCTGGAGAACCAAGAGGAATAAATCCTCGTAGTTGAATATGAATCAGTAATCCACCACCACAGTTTTGTGCACAAAACACAATCAGTCACAATCAGTTATTTACGTCGCGCAGTATTCTCTATTGACTATTCATAACAAGAATATATATTCAAATTATAGTTATTATATAAGGTAGAATTTTGTGAAGAGTCTTATTATAACATGCTTAGGGATATAGATATTAGAACACTCTACTTAAGGTTGCAATAAAGAGGTCATAAGTTTGAAATATATATAATAAAATAGGTAGCGATGAGAGAATACCAGCATATCAACAATTTAATGAGAAAAAAAACAAAATAAATTTCAAGTTCAGGGTTTAGTTTTTAATGAAATTACAGTTTTGATAGAACACGACTAACACCAAAAGTAATCCTTAATTCATCATTCAATACGTTTAGTTCCTTTTGTACTTGTTGTTTTGTACTAGCTGGAGTTAAGATACATATCGGTACATATGTATCCTTTTTATTGTTAATTTCCGTCTCATCCACAATAGCAATGATTTAAACATCATCAGAATGATATACTGTTTAACACTATAATTCCCGGTCTGTGTAGTCAATAAATAATATGGAACTCGTTACTCTACGGTAAATGATGTCTTATATGTCAAGAATGATAGAACGCAATTATTTACGCCTTTATAGATTTTGCTCTGACACTGGATAATGTCAACACGAGATGCATCAGTTTGTATCTAAACTTAATATTGATCGTAAAAGCTTTGATTAATAAGTGAAAATTGAACGTGCTTACTGAATGACAAATTGCATTTTGGCACCGAGTTGTGTCTGAAGTACCCTTGGCGAATATTCTATAAGCAGTGATTATGTTTCTAATGTAGAAAGCCACTCTAGTATTCATCCGTCGTAGTTTTTTCCTACCCCCACCAAGATACATTTGTAATTAGAAGATAGTAAGTGTGTCTTTGTTTAAGACTTGGAGGCAAAATTAATGAATGTTGGTCATGACATGTATGTGCAAACAACTGACAAAACTGTATTGCGAAACACGTCTGATATACATGTACCTGTACATGTAACATGAACAATTATGAAAAATGTTTGAAGTTGTATGCATCATTAGCTTAATGTTGAACTTAATTACGTTTTGCACTTACTAACTGAGTGTATAGCCGAATCGTTTTCCATGATCAGAGGCTTTTGTTTCTTACCCTATTGTCAAGTACATTGTATACGTTCAGTATTGCCTATGTGGTATCTAATTGTCCTTTGGTTTTATTGTATTTTTTTGTCTTGCTCCGGACTTGTTTGACTTCGGACATCGCTATCCGTCGCATTAGGATTCGTAATTTGAAGTTGTTCATTAGATATGGTAAAGTTTTTATTGTAAGAGTTTTGCATATTTACGATAATACAATCCATATGAACCTCGGGTGTTTTGGGTCTGTTCTTCAAATGAAATATTTGAGAACATGTTCATGCCATGTAAAACGAACATTGATTTGGTTATATTGCCTTAATACAACCTTTGGTATTTCATACAATATCTGACGGTGTCGCATTAGCGTCTTTATCGTAATTCGTGAAATATCTGCAAGGCAACTGAGCTAAATAATAAGTCATGCGCTGCTACAATTTAACCACATGTTCGCAATTTTCTTGGCATTTAAATTTGTTTCAACCAAGAAAACATTATCCCCTGAAGGCGTGTTACAGCTATCTAGTAAAGTAAACATGCATGGTACTATTCATGGACAGTTGCATATTATGATTAATACGGTTTGAAATGAATAAATCGTACCTTATTAAAAGAAATTGTGATTACCAATTGGTCAATATTTTTTAGGACTTAATTAGGTAAGAAGGCGTCTAAAACATAGCTTATATGTTTGCTTTACATGAATATGCACATAATTAGATTAAAAAGAGTGGGTCTATCATCTGCAATGTTCGTTGGGATTCTGCCAAAATAGATAACATTTATTTGGGGGAAACGGACTATTTTGTTCTGCATTGTTATACTCTCACTTATGTGTATTAGAATTTCAAGGCGGTATATTTTTATGACCATAGTGAATGTGTCATAATGAAGCGAGTTCCTTGTTGTCACATTTTCTATTAAGTGTTATATTTGAGTATCGTATTGAAATAGTTTGTGCCAAGTTTACTGAAGGGTTATTATCCATTTTATAGGAAGAAACTGAATCAAATTGAAATACTTCGTAACACATTGGTCACGATAGACGTTTAATTATAACCATTTCTCTGATTTAAGATGTCAATAATCGTAACTTTGAGAGATGCTTTATAATTGGAACATAAATTCTCCGTCTGTGAAATAAAATAAATTAAACATCATGAGTTTGAATAATCGAGAAATATTTGCTTCTAGATAAACATGACAAAACATAAAATATCCATCAATGGAAATTTGATTTGTGTTTAATCTTCACCCCCCCTGTTACTTTCTCTTTATTTGATGTGTTAAATATAAGAGGTAGATTAATCATGATTAGTTCCTTACAAATATTGTGTGATGTATGTTATGTGTACGGCACACTAAATATGATTTGTCAAAAACAGTCTAAGCTAAAGTAACACCATTCTGTTGCTACGTAGACGAAAGTCTCTCTATGCATAGTGTCACACTGTCTGGCTTCACATTGCTATTCACTTTACGTCTTTGCGAAAATCGTTAAATTTGTGTTAATACAAACAAAGCGTTATTGTATTTTTGTATTTATCATAATTATTACAAAGTTGTATTGCTTTTTCTAGACATCTGAATAAAACGTTCCAAAGTGCTGTACACTTATGATTGAAATATGGTCCAAACGGATACAAAACGCTGGATTAGAATGAGAAGGTCTTTACTGCAAAATCAAAAATTTGAAAAAAAAACAAGAAAAACAGTCTGACAATCACTCCTTACTTATGGTAAAACAAGTTTTTTGAACTTCAGATTGGTCAACATTACAACTTCCGATGTTCATGAAAGTGGCACTTACGACTTTCACAATCTAAGCCAGCGAAATATGCTGATCAAAATAATGTTGGTGAAATACATAAAACTAAGGACAAATTTATCAATATTCACATCCACCATTGATTCATGCATGTAGGTAAAATACCTAGAATAAAATGTTTCGAATCCGGGTGACCCCGTAAACTACAAATGTGAATAGTGTACGGTTTGTTTAGACTAGTTGGCGGATCTGCATGAAATATGACCATAAGACAGAGGTTACATGTTTATCCTTGTCCAATTAGGAATCAGAAATGGCAACACTGTTACCAACAATCGATGATGTTCAGAACAAAACGTCGCCAACTTCAGTTAGTTTCTCGACTGTACTGGTATTCTATTTCGGTACAAACAGGATTACTTTTAGTTTGACAGCATTACGTTTCTTTCATTTGGTGCATGGTATCATTTAAAACAAAACACCAAAGGCAAACTCATGAACTGTACATGTAACTGTAACACTGGTTTCAATTAACATAAGGTAGACACTTGTTCGATCTTTAAGTCGAATTCTTCTAGACCCTTGTGATGCCCTGATATAATATTAAACCAGTAGATAATAACAAAAACAAAGAAAGGAACATTAGAAAAATTGTTATAAATACTTAAATTTAATGTTGCCCTTACGCTGAATGTAGAAGGCGTTTCTGTTTGATATGAATTACCTGCGTATACCTCTTATTACGACACCGAGCTATTCATTAGCTTTAATAATTTTGGGTGAAAATTAGAATATGTTAACGTGGTACTTACCATCTGAAACAATGAAAGCATTCATGTGTGAGGAGTTCTCGTGGGAACATTGTATAAACATAATACTACTGTTGCTAGATCTATTAAAATGCGACCACAAGGATAGAAATATCACGACAGCAATGTTTTACAGAGTCTGTATTGGGAATTGTAATGTAATTTACTGCATTGAATGAGATTATGACCGTGTGAATGCATTCAAACTTGATCTATACGGGGTTAATGACGACATGTAGTGTGAAGAATTATTGTCATTTTTAATAGCGTTATACCGTACATTTGTATCTGAAAACAATTGTAATATATGTGTGCATCAAAAACAAATACAGATTAATAACTCCAAATAAACCATTACAGACTTTTCAGGTGTTATTCGACAATTTCGTCTAGGCACTAATTCAACGTTGGCAAAATAAGTCATTGTCACTCTATTTACTACATGTTGCATTGTTTTAATAATATAAAATGGGATAAACGAATATGACCTTGTGAATGTAATCAAACTTGATTTATATGGGTTTATGACGACATGTAGTGTGGAGAATTATTGTAATTTTCAATAACGTCATAAAGTAACATATATGTGCGTCAAATGCAAAGACAGATAAATAACCCCAAATGAACCGTTACAGAATATCCAGGCGTTATTCGACAATTTCGTCAAGACACTAATTAAATGTATCTGTCTATATATTTACTACATGTAGCAGTGTTTCATAATGTGATAAACGAAGGCATTTCGCTAAACTGACCATGTTTCTGAGAATTTTTGTCTTTCGAATACATGCATTTATGATAATTTTAATGTCTAAAATTAATTCATAATTTTGTGGTCGATGGTATAGTTCTTGTTTCGTTATTATTGCGTCTGACTTACGTGAATAAGTTTTACTTAAGAAAAAATAAAATAACACCCCCGCTGATTCATATCGGCACGGACCCAATATAATTGATGTGATGAAATTGGACAGGGAAGGCAGCACTCAACTAAGTCAATCTACTATTATAAATCAATCACATCTCTAAAGGTATGAACGGTAATCGTATGGGTATCATTCGAGTATATGTTATCTAAATTGTTAGACTAGAGTGCGTCCAATTATGGCAATAATATTTAGGTGGTTCACAATAACACGCAAAAGCAAGACATATCTCTACTACGTCGATTTCATTATCTCGGCATAGTTCATTATCTTAAAAAATGTCAGTAATAATTCCATCATCCAGTAGTTATTCGAAATAACTAAACAATTTGTTCCAGGCCAAATACGTTAGGCGCTTTATATTCCGATTATCTATGTAAATTGATGCAAATCCTAAGTATACTTGTGTCCTACATCGATAACAATCTGAATGTTGCTGCAAACTAATTGGTTGGCGGGGGATTATTTGTCATTTCCTTGACGCTATATGTTTCAAAGTAATGAAGGGAATCTTCTCGGGACATCACTAATAGGTTCCAACGAGAACGGAGAAAAGTATAAAGTGAAATTTATTATGCATATTGCGTGGTGTTATCCAACAGTTCGTGGACTTTTGCTCATTTTTTAAAATTTTAAGTCAGATCAGTATGAAAATTACTATACAGTGACATTAATGTATTACAAACAATAACCATAAAGTATTTTTGTAAAGTACCCTTTGTATCGAGTGAAACACGTTGCCATAGTAACACAAAAATGCGTTAGCGGTGCACTGCAGTTTTTCCCCAGTAAAATGCGTTACGATATTGCCGATTGTTACAGTGTTTCTTCATTTAAAAGTATTAAAATGCGTCCTCGTGTTGGGTAATGTCATACCGATATTTTGCTATATTTTAAAGGTCATATCTTATATATTCGTCATTTTATGAGTGTGACGGTTAATGTTGTCATGTGAAATTCAACGTAAAATATGACGTCACAAGATATCATTTGCAGTCGCAAAATAATTCAATTATATATACAGCTATGGGAACCCGCAAGGAAGACAAGAATTGTTTGGCAAATTAAGTATGAACCCTTCTGCATTGAATTCAATTTGTTTTTAAATGACATAAATGGTTAACAGAATTTCAGGGTGATGTGGCAGACGATGCATGTTAATGGCTATTTTATGGACAGTTGCATAAAGATTAATAAAGCTTTCACATGAAAAAATTCGTACCTTATTAAAAGACATTGCGATTACTAATTGATCTAATTTTCTAGGACTTACTTAGTTTATAAAGCACCTAAAACATAACTCACTCGTTTGCTCTTACATGCGTATGCTCATAATCAGCTTATTAGACTATATGTAGGTTTCAAAGGGTGGGGGTTATAGTCTACAATGTTCTGTTGAATTCTTCCTAAAATATATACCACTTGGTAGCGAGAAACGAAATATATTGTACTGCAATGCTTTACTCCAACTTAGTTGTATCGAAATGCCAAGGCCGTATATTTTTATAAGCATATTGCAGGTGCCATAATGAAGCCAATTCGTTCTTGTCATATTTTCGTTTTAGCGTTATACTTCAGTATCGTATTGAAATATTTGGTGTCAATTTTATTTTTATTAAAATTTTATTATCCATTTTATGGGAAGAATCGGAATCTAATTGACATACTTCGTTACATATTGGTGACGATAGACGTTTAATAACAAATATTTCACTGATTTAAGATATAAGTTAAAAAAAAAAGTTACCAATTTTCTAGGGCTCTGTTCTGCTGTTAGGCCGCTCAAGCACCCTTTGACAGTGTAACTCCCCTGGTCATTGGGCTACATATGGAAACCTTTACTCGTGTCTCCCTGGGGAGACTATTTCTCTCCTGTGGTGTGGGAGCCAACATCGATCTGCGGCGCCCAGGAATTGACACTGCCCTCACAGGTACCATTTTACACCATGGTGGAGTGGAGCTGTGGGTCTTGCTCAGAGATTTTAACCAGTGGTCCATAGGGGGATCGAACCCGGGACCTCTCGATCCCGAAGCGCGCACCCTACCTCTAGGCCACCGTTCCCCACAAGATATCAAGAATATCCAACTTTGTGAGGCGTTTTATAATGTGAACATAAATCCTCCGTCTGTGAAATAAAATTAAACAAATATCTCATATTTCCTTGATGAGTTTGAATAATCGAGTAATATTTGTTTCTAGATTACAATAATAAAACATAAAATATCCATCAATGGAAATTTGATTTGTGTTTAATCTTCACCATTTCCACCGGTGTTACTTTTTTCCTTATCTGATGTATTAAATATAAGAGGTTGTTTATTGTGATTAGTTTCTTACAAATAGTGTGTGATTGATGGTATGTGTTTGGCACCCTACCTCTAGGCCACCGTTTCCCACAAGATATCAAGAATATCCAACTTTGTGAGGCGTTTTATAATGTGAACATAAATCCTCCGTCTGTGAAATAAAATTAAACAAATATCTCATATTTCCTTGATGAGTTTGAATAATCGAGTAATATTTGTTTCTAGATTACAATAATAAAACATAAAATATCCATCAATGGAAATTTGATTTGTGTTTAATCTTCACCATTTCCACCGGTGTTACTTTTTTCCTTATCTGATGTATTAAATATAAGAGGTTGTTTATTGTGATTAGTTTCTTACAAATAGTGTGTGATTGATGGTATGTGTTTGGCACACTAAAGCTGATTTGTCAGAAACAGTCTAAGCTTAAGTAACACCATTCTCCGGAGGCGAAAGCCGACGTATGATGTGACACTGTCTGGTGGAAACGTACTATTTAAGTTACGGCTTTGCGAAAGCCAGTAAGTTAGTGTAAACACAAACAAAGCTGCATTGTGTTTTAGTCTTTATTATTACTATACCATTTTTATATAGCATTTTTCTCGACATGTGCATTACACGTTCATAAGTGCTATATAAGTACGATTGGAATATGCTTAAAACAATATGTAATGGATGATATGATGGTCAAAATAATGTTCGAGAAATATATAAAAAATATGGACGAATGGACAACCACCTTTTCTTTATGCGTTTAAGCAAAATACACAGTATAAAAGAGTTAACATTCGTTTGGCCTTGTAAAATATATATGGCATTCCACACGCATAGAGTGACGTTAATGTAGTACTTCATACATATTTACGTGTCTACTGTAGAACTGCTCTTCAACATCATTAAGGTAACTTCCTCGTTTCTTTGCAAATAAGTTTGATCGTTTCATTAATACTGTTTCTTAGATAAAACCTACTATCGGGGCTAATGTTTGTACGTTGTGGCAAGCGTTTAAAGGTCTTTTAATCATATTTAAAAGGGACTGCTTCGTATTTAAAAAGCACATATTTTAATTTCAGCATGATTGCTTAATTATGTTATTAACTAGATTGATCTGTAACTTAAACAAACTTCAGCCTTTACATCCAGTATATGATTTTAGATGTAATTTTACTAAATACTGTTAAACCGTTAATTTTCGTGGGAGATTAAATTTCATGGAATATGTGGTTCACCTCTACCACGAAATTCAATCCCATCGAACAATGATTTTGACCCTTGTATTTATTACTTTAAATGCAAAACCATGAATAAATGTCCGATCGAAACCGTCTTTTTGAGCAAAACACTTTCGATCCACCGAAATTAAATGATTTTACAGTAATTACAAAATCTAGATGTTCCACAAGGTATATTTAATATCAGTATGCTTGCTTTGTAATAATTAGTTGTCTTTACCATAAGTATGTGAATATTTGACAATACATTTTTAATAAATATCAATGTTGAACAGTCTCTTTAATAATCGTAGAAGATCTTGTAAAATAGGATATTTACGTAGTACTACAATGTATTTGTACAAGAATGAAGTCCCGTTTTAGCCGTTTCCGTCGAGATACGGGATTTGATAGTAGCGCCTTATTTATTCCAATTAGGCATTCTTTTCCAGTTAATACATTCGATTTATCAAAAAAGACAATATTTTTGTGTGTCACGTCTTTGCTTGCCACACCAGTAATCGAGTTTCGACGCATATTTAATAAACTGAGGATATTATTGTTAAACATGCCTACTTACAATATTTTGTTGATTTGGCAATTAACATGCTAGTCCGATCTTGAATATTCATTTGGATTCTGCCTAAATAGATAGCAGTCATTTTCAGGCAGGCACATGGTTTTACTGTCATTGTACCCAAACTAAACATTGCTTTGTAAGCCCGATCACTGTAACAGATCAAGGATAACTGCTCTACGGGCTGGTAAAATGTACGTGCTTCAAATTGCTTGTGGTTAGAATTGACACGGTGCTGAATTTGTTAAACCCTATTACGAGTTCCATAATGAAGCAATTTCCTTCCAGTCTCATTTTCTGTTGCGGTGTTAGAATATTTTGTGTTAGTTTAACTGTTGGCTTATTGTCCATTTTGATTTGATGTTGATTACTCTTGATTCAAAGGTTGTTTTATAAAATAGTTTCAGGTTATTGTTTGTACTAGATTAATGTCACCGTATAGTGGTTTTCATACTGATCTGACTAAAAACATTTTTTAGAGCAAAAGTCCACGAACTTTTGCGTCGCATTAGTGTCTTTATAGTAATTCGTACACTATCTTAAAGGCAGCTGAGCTAAACAATAAGTCGTGCAACGCTATAATTCCATTTTTTATGTAAACCACATTCTCGCGATTGTCTTGTCATTCGTCAATATTAATGTTCTCCAGGGATTGATATCCATGGCTTAGAAGAGTTTGAACCAAGAAAACAATATCCCCTGAGCACGTGCTACAGTAAAATAAACACGTATGCTATTCGTCATGGAATGTTGCATATTATTATTAACACAGCTTTCAAATGAATAAATCATACCCTATTTAAAGACATTGAGATTACTAATTCACCTAATTTTCTAGGACTTACTTAGGTTTTAAAGCACCTAAAACATAATTTACACGCTTGCTCTACCATGCGTATGCACATAATCAGCCTATTAGACTATATGTTTTTTTCAAAGAAAGGGGCTATAATCTGCAATATTCTGTTAGATTCTGCCAAAAATATGTACCACATAGTTGCAAGAAGCGGCATATATTGTACTGAAATGCTTAACTCCAACTTGTGTATCGAAATGTCACGGCAGTATGTTTTATTACCATATTGGAGGTGTCCTAATGAAGCGAATTCCTTGATGTCACATTTTCTATTTAGCGTTGTATTTCAGTAACGTATTGAAATATTTTGTGTCGATTTTACTGTAGGGTTAATATCCATTTTATAGGAAGAATCAGAATCTAATTGACATACTTCGTAACACATTGGTCACGATAGACGTTTAATTACAATCATTTCTCTGATTTAAGATGTCAGCAATCGTAACTTTGAGAGACGTTTTATAATTGGAACATAAATTCTCCGTCTATGAAATAAAATAAATTAAACATCATGAGTTTGAATAATCGAGAAATATTTGCTTCTAGATAACATAAACATAAAATATCCATAAATCGAAATTTGATTTAATCTTCACCATTTCCCCTCCCCCCTGTTACTTTCTCTTTATTTGATGTGTTAAATATAAGAGGTAGATTAATCATGATTAGTTTTTTACAAATATTGTGTGATGTATGTTATGTGTTCGGCACACCAAATTTGATTTGTCAAAAACATTCTAAGCTAAAGTAACACCATTCTGTTGCTACGTAGACAAAAGTCTCTCTATGCATAATGCCATACTGTCTGGCTTCACAGTGCCATTTAATTAACGTCTTTGCGAAAATCGTTAAATTTGTGTTAATACGAACAAAGCGTTATTGTATTTTTGTATTTATCATAATTATCACAAAGTTGTATTGCTTTTTCTAGACATTTGAATAAAACGTTCCAAAGTGCTTTACACTTATGATTGAAATATGGTCCAAACGGATACAAAACGCTGGCTCAGAATGAGAAGGTCGTTACTACAAAATCCAAAATTTGAAGAAAAAAACAAAAAAACACAAGAAAAACAGTCTGACAATCACTCCTTACTAATGGTAAAACAAGTTTTTTGAACTTCAGATTGGTCAACATTACAACTTCCGATGTTCATGGAAGTGGCACTTACGACTTTCTCATTCTAAGCCAGTGAAATATGCTGATCAAAATAATGTTGATGAAATATATAAAACTATGGACGAATTTATCAATCTTCACATCCACCATTGATTCATATATTTAGGTAAAATACCTAGAATAAAATGTTTCGAATCCGGGTGGCCCCGTAAACGAGTATGACTATATGAATAGTGTATGGTTTGTTTAGAATGTTTGTTGTCGATCATATGGGAGCTACATTGTAGACAATTGCAGGAATCCTGTCTTTGTGTTGTTAAAGAATTTATGTTGGATTGTGTTGCATCAGCTGTCAAATATTGTCTGAATTGACATATGTGTCGGATCTGTATGAAACATGACCATGAGACAGAGGTTACATGTTTGTCCTTGTCCAATAAGGAATCAGAAATGGCAACACTGTTACCAACAATCGATGCTGTTCAGAACATAGCGTCGTCAACCTTCACTGTACGTTTCTCGGCTGTACTGGTATTCTATTTCGGTACAAACAGCATAACGTTTCTTTTATTTGGTGCATGATGTCATTTAAAACACCAAAGACAAACTGTAACACTGGTTACAACTAACATAAGGTAGAACTTGTTGGATCTTTTAGTCAAATTCTTTTAGGCCCTAGTGATGCCCTAATATTATAATTAACCAGTAGATAATGAAAATCAAGGTAATGAAAATTAAAATAAAATGTTATAAAAACTTAAATTTAATGTTGCCCTTGCACTGAATGTAGAAGGTGTTTCTGTTTGAGATTTATTACCTGCGTATACCTCTTATTACGATACATTAGCTTTAATAATTTTGGGTGAAAAATAAAATACGTTAACGTGGTACTTACCATTTGAAATAATAAAAGCATTCATGTGTGAGGAGTTCCCGTGGGAACATTGTATAAACATAATAATACTGTTGCTAGATCAATTAAAATGCGACCACAAGAATGGAAATATCACGACAGCAATGATTTACAGAGCCTGACTTGGGAATTGTAATGTAATTTACTCCATCGAATGAAATTATAACCGTGTGAATGTATTCAAACTAGATATTATTGGTTTATGACGACATGTAGTGTGGAGAATTATTGTCCTTTACAATAGCGTCATAAAGCACATTTGTATTCTGAAAACAATTGTAATACCTGTGGGCATCAAATGCAAATACCGATAAATAACCCCAAATAAACCAATACAGAATATTGAGGCGTTATTCGACCCTTTCTTCTAGACACTAATTCAACGTTGGCAAAGTATCTTCTGGTTTTGTTTACCTGTCTGTATATTTTCTAGCAGTGTTTTGATAATGCATAATGTTTTAAACGAAGCAAAGTCGCTAATATGACAATGCTTTTCGAATACATGCACTTATTATAATTTCGTCTGAAATTAATTCATATTTTGTTGGTCGGTGGTTTAGTTCTTGTTTTGTTATTATTGCGTCTGACTTACCTGAATAAGTTTTATTTAAGAACAAATAAAACAACACCACCGCTGATTGATGACGGCACGAACCCAATAAAATTGATATGATGAAATTGGACAGGAAAAGCAGCATTCAACTAATCTAAATTACTATTATAAATCCAACACATCTGTAAACGTATGGATGGTTATTGCATGGGTATCATTAGAGTAGATGTAATCTAAAACGTAAGACTGGTGTGCGTCCAATAACGGCAATAATATTTCAAATGGTCCAGAATAACACGCACAAAGCAAGACATATCTCTACTACGTCGATTTCATTATCTCGGAATAGTTCATCATCTTAAAAAATGTCAGCAATAATTCCATCATCCAGCAGTAATTCGAAATAACTAAACAAATTGTTTCAGGCCAAATACGTTAGGCGCTTTATATTCCGATTATCTATGTAAATTGATGCAAATCCTAAGTATACTTGTGTCTTACATCGATAACAATCTGAATTTTGCTGCAAACTAATTGGTTGGCGGGGGATTATTTGTCATTTTCTTGACGCTATATGTTTCGAAGAAATGAAGGGAATCTTCTCGGGACATCACTTATAGGTTCAAACAAAAACGAAGAAAAGTATAAAGTGAAATTCATTATGCATATTGCGTGGGGTTATCCAAAAGTTCGTGGACTTTTGCTCATTGTTTAAATTTAAAGTCAGATCAGTATGAAAAATTACTATACAGTGACATTATTGTATTACAAACAATAACCTCAAAGTATTTTGGTAAAGTACCCTTTGTATCGAGAGTAACACGTTGCCATACTAGTAACACAAAAATGCGTTAGCGGCACACTGCAGTTTTTTCCCCAGTTGTCACAGTGTTGATTCATTTAAAAGTATTAAAATGCGTCCTCGTGTTGGGTAATGTCATACTGATATTTTGCTATATTTTAAAGGTTATATCTTATATATTCGTCATTTTATGAATATGACGGCTAATATTGTCATGTGAAAGTCAACGTAAAATATGACGTCACAAGAAAGCATTTGAAGTCGCAAAATAATTCAATTATATATACAGCTATGGGAACCCGCAAGGAAGACAAGAATTGTTTGGCAAATTACGTATGAACCCTTCTGCATTGAATTCAATTGTTTTTAAATGACTCAAATGGTTAACAGAAATTCAGGGTGATGTGGCAGACGATGTATGTTAATGGCTTTTTTATGGATAGTTGCATATAGATTAAAAAAGCTTTCACATGAAAAAATTCGTACCTTATTAAAAGACATTGCGATTACTAATTGATCTAATTTTCTAGGACTTACTTAGATTATAAAGCACCACAAACATGACTTACACGTTTGCTCTAACATGCGTATGAACATAATCAGCTTATTAGAATATATGAAGGTTTCAGGGGGGGGATTATTGTCTACAATGTTCTGTTGAATTATTCTAAAATATATAACACTTAGTAACGAGAAACGACATATATTGTACTGCAATGCTTGACTCCAACTTAGGTGTATCAAAATGTCAAGGTCGTATATTTTTATAAGCATATTGCAGGTGCCATAATGAAGCCAATTCGTTCTTGTCTCATTTTCGTTTTAGCGTTATACTTCAGTATCGTATTGAAATATTTGGTGTCAATTTTTTTATATTTTTTTATCCATTTATGGAAAGAATCGGAATCTAATTGACATACTTCGTAACATATTGGTGACGATAGACATTTGATAACAAATATTCCACTGATTTAAGATATCAAGAATCTTCAACTTTGTGAGGCGTTTTATAATGTGAACATAAATCCTCCGTCTGTGAAATAAAATTAAACAAATATCTCATATTTCCTTCATGAGTTTGAATAATCGAGTAATATTTGTTTCTAGATAACAATAATAAAACATAAAATACCCATAAATGGAAATTTGATTTGTGTTTAATCTTCACCATTTCCACCGGTGTTACTTTTTCCTTATCTGATGTATTAAATATAAGAGGTTGTTTATCGTGATCAGTTTCTTACAAATAGTGTGTGATTGATGGTATGTGTTTGGCACACTAAAGCTGATTTGTCAGAAACAGTCTAAGCTAAAGTAACACCATTCTCTCGCGAGGCGAAAGCCGATGTATAATGAGACACTGTCTGGTGGAAACGTACTATTTAAGTTACGCCTTTGCTAAAGCAAGTAAATTAGTGTAAACACTAACAAAGCGGCATTGTGTTTTAGTCTTTATTATTACTATACCATATTTATATAGCCTTTTTCTCGACATGTGAATAACACGTTCGAAAGTGCTGTATAAGTACGATTGGAATATGGTTAAAACAATATGTAATGGATGACATGATGGTCAAAATAATATATAAATATATAAAAAATATGGACGAATGGACAACCACATATTCTTTAAGCTTTTAAGTAACATACACAGTATAAAATGGTTAAACTCCGGTTGGCCTGGAGCATGTAAGCTATATATGGCCATTCCACACGCATAGAAAGTCGTTAATGTAGTACTTCATACATATTTATATGTCTAGAACTGCTCTTCAACATCATTACAGTCACTTCCTCCTTTGTTTGCAATTGAATCTGATCGTTTCATTAATACTGTTTCTTAGATAAAGCGTACTAGTGGAGCTAATGTGTACACGTACGTGTGGAAAGCGTTAAACGTTCCTTTAATCACATTTAAAAGGGACTGACTCCTTTTTTACAAAAAACACGTATTTTAATTTCATCAGGATTTTTTGGTTATGTTATTAACTAGATCGATCGGTAACATAAACAAACTTCAGCCTATGTATTTGTATAAGAATGAAGTCCCGTTTATGATTTTCCGTCGATATACGGGACTTGATAGTAGCGCCTATTTACTTCAATTAGACATTCTTTTCCAGTTATTACATTCGATTTATCGGAAAAGACAATAGTTTCGTTTGTAACGTCTTTGCTGGTCACACCAGTATTCGAGTTTCGACGGATATTTAATTAACTGAGGACATTATAGTTAAACATGCCTACTTATAATATTTTGTTGAATGCTAGTCCGATCTTGAATGTGCATTTGTATTCTGCCTAAATAGATAGCATTTATTTCCAGGCAGGCACATGATTTTACTCTAATTACCCAAACTTAACGTTAGTTCGTAAGCCCCATCACTGTAACATAAAATTATTAAGGACAACTGCTCTACGGGCTGGTAAAATGTACGTGCTTCAAATTGCTTGTGGTTTAAATTGACACGATGCAGTATTTGTTGAACCCTATTGTGACTTCCATAATGAAGCAATTTCCTTCCAGTCTCAATTTCTGTTGCGGCGTTAGAATATTTGGTGTTAGTTAAACTGTTGCCAAGTATTGTCCATTTTGATGTTGATCACCATCTGATTTAAGATTGTATTCAAAAATAAGAATATAAGAATCTTATTTTGTTAACACTAATCCTTTGTTTGTGAAATGAAATAAATATCTCACTTTACTATGAATAGTTTAAGCAATGGATGGATTTTTGTTTTGTATAACTAAAAAAAAACAAATTAGTTATAACCGATTTTCACGATTTGACGTATACGAGATTCGTTTACATATGTTGCAATAATGTGTTTCACCATCACTCCTTGTTCTCCATTTTACTTCTGATTTATTTGATGTGTTAAATATAAAAAATTGATTTATGGTGATGAGTTCCTTACAAATGTGCGATTTATAGTATGTCTTGGCACACTGAAGCTGATTTGTCAAAACAAGTCTTAAGCTTAAGTGGCACAGTTCTACCTTCACCATTCAAACCCAATTTATAATGTGACACTGTCTGATGCGATGATTTATATAAGTTTCGGTTTTGTCAAAAGTACTAAATATGTGCAAGATCAACTTTATAAGCACCAGAAAAAGTATTTCAGTATACATGTATTGAGAGTAATAAACAAGAATGACATCAGTCTCGATATTTAAATCCAACAACTTGATTATATAGTGATGTTTTTTCTTCATCGTTGAGTGCTAGGCTGCTAGCATTGTGTTATAATAGAGCAAATAGTGCATGATCTAGGTGACATGATTAAAAGAAAGTTCAAGCAAGCTTAACTATTCCATCTCCCAACATTGAATACGTATTATACAGAATAGAGAACAGTTTATTCTGCCTAGGTATAATACATCGTATCACCGTGAAACAACATACATAAATGCATTAACCATGGGAGCATACAAATCAATTTTTAAAAATATCAAGTATACAAACATAAATATGATTTCGTTTCATATTTTAATAAATTGCATCGTACACATTCAGCAAAACAAAATATGCAACCATGTAATACAAATTACAATACTTGTGTTTTTCAAGTAATTATCCGTTTTCCAATTATCTTTTTTAAACATATATCGCAATGCTATAGCCACGTACAATCAAGTGGACTAGATTCAATGTAGAAATTACGTCGATAATGTGATCATTCAACTGCTTTACCCTAAAGATGTTTTAACGAGAGTTAGTGCTTGCAAGTCGTACATGTAGCTAAGTGTTTGAGCGCCAATATAGTAGGGCTTCATATAAAGCAGTTCTCAATTATGTACATACTCATAAATCAGTTGTTTGTCAAATTGTAAAAAAGACGCTGGTTGAACGAGAATGAATTATTTATTGCTGAGCAAAAAAGGTTATATTAGTGCTAGTAATACATTTACATAGAACCCCACCTTACGGCCACCCCGAAATTACGACCAACCCATTTTTGAAAGAAAGGATTTTTTCCTTCTTTGTCTAATGGTCGTTAACTCCGAAATTACGACCATCCCGCTGTTTCGTAATGCGACCACTTTTTGTCAACCAAATGGTCAGATTGTGCAGATTTGAACCCCGAAATTACAACCAGTTGTAATCACACTCTCAAAACACCTGTCGTTGTTTACATAATCGCCGATGGGACCAACTATAGTTGATTCAAAGATCTCTGTCACAACCGCGTAAACAAACATTCACCCCGGTCGATTATTAAAGGTGTTTCGTGATTGAATTATACCATCAATGATACACTGATATGATTAAAAAGCTATTTGTCCTATAGCATTGTGGTTATACTTTCTGCAAATAGCTATTTAGAAATGGAACATTATGGCGGTTTTGACAGACATCTTTGAATCGACAATATCAACACCTCTGTATATTAACCCAAAATGACATCATTGTATTATCATCACCTTTGTCAATAACTTAATCCAAATGGAGGGATAATTAAAGTCTGCAAGATGTTGTGATAATATTTTGATTGCCGTTATACAGAACTTTTAATTGTTTTTTTTTGTACATGTCGGCCATTGGAACGGGCTAATTATTTACGACTCCTCACGAGATTTGAACAAAAGATGAGTAAAGAACTTGAATGAAACTTAATTCGGCGTGTTTGATGTTTAATTCTAGGTGAGTTGATTATGAATTGTTAAATTTTATTTACCTGAAATAAGCTATGAGTATGTTAGTCATTTAGCCATTGTAGAATAATTGGTAAGCGATCTGATGTAAGTTTTTGTTCCGAACGGTCCGTCTGATGACCTTCATTCCACTTCCATTCTGTGCCAAACAAAACGTGGGGCATTCTTACAAACAACTGCCGAATTACCCTAATGTATTGTGCTGTGTATTTCGCATCGTTTATCATTCCTTCAGATACTATTTAATGTTATATACGGTATACCCAAATGCTTAGGAAATGACAGTCGTTCCGTAACGTCGTCTGGCGTCTTGATTTTTTTATATTGTAACGGTAAAATGTTGCTATTTTAATTCATTTACCCGCCAAATATGACATCATCACTATGAATCATCGTATAAAAACTCGCCAAGCATACAAATTATTTTTATGTATATTTTGGCGCGATGTGGCTAAAAGAACTTAAGAATTATTGCCATTAGAACGTGTGTATACATGAAAAAAGGGCTATATAAATATGGTATAATATTTAAATTCATTTGTGTGGTATATACATTTTCCTGCTGGACTTTATACCATTACCATGGGTTACAAATTCATCCATTTGTCGAAAACGACGTATGCTGATACATGTACATGTATAAATCAAATTCGTCAAATACACGTGACATAGTTGAAGAAATGCACATACACCATTGTAGTACTATATCATTTTGTTGAAGTAAATAAATCAAGAATTATACGCTATTCTGGGACAATCCTTGTAATACTTGTGATTAAACAACATAGTCTAGCAGCTGGTGCAAGAAATTCAAAATCTATTTACCCCATTTGGTAGAAAAAATCCATTGGTATTTTCAAATAATACATACATGCAGGCTTCAGAAAAAGGTGGATGCCAGATCTGAAAGTGGTGCAGATGTTTTTAACAGGGGCAACAACTCTTGCTTCCGAGCTAATTTACGAATACACATGACATTCTTAATTCTGGTGTGAATTTTTTTTGTTTATGTACATATTGCCATATATGTGGGTGGATATTATTCAATTAATGTTATTCATCAACTGGACATACAAAACTGACCAGTTTGAGGTCAAGGTTAAGGTCATTTCAAGGTCAAAGTGAAAAAAATAGCTAAAAATTGATATTTCACCTCAGTTCTTTCTTCGTATACAAAATGTAGCATATGTTTGGAATCAAATGTCGTTATTTTAAAAATAGCCGTGTTGATAAGTACATATTCATTCATTTTAAGCCATTTGTTAAAATGAAAATAATCATTTCTTTGTCAAATTAGCCATTTCATAGATATGCATGCTGGCCGAGAAGGCATTCTTTCGACCACATCTGGTATTCTATGATCTAATATGATTAAATTGTGCATGTATATATTGCTACATATTTGCATAAATATTATTCATTTGATTATGGACATTAAAAAGACAAACATAATTGACCTTTATTGGGTCAAGGTCAAGGTTAGTTCAAGGTCAAATCAAGAAAAAAGCAAAAAATTGACATTTCTACTCAATTTTTCTTCGTATAGCATTTGATATGAATGTAAGTTGCTTATTAAAATGATGGCTGTGTTGGTCAGTTCATATTCTTTCATTATAAGCCATTTGTTTAATGAAACAATCATTTCTTTGTCAAAGTAGCCATTTAATACATATGCATGCTGGCCGAGAAGGCATTCTTTCGACCACCCTGGTATTCTATGATCTAATATAATTTAAATTGGCATGTATTTATTACTACATATTTGCACGGATATTATTCATTTGATTATGGAAATCAAATGGACAAACATAATTGACCTTCTGGGGTCAAGGTCAGTTCAAGTTCTAATCGAGAAAAATAGCAAAATTTGACATTTCCACTCTGTTTTTTCTTTCGTATATCATATGATATGAATTTAATTTGCTTATTTAAATGATATACAGGGTGTTTCATAATATCTGTCCCCATTAGAAACGAATGCCAAACAAACGAAACGAAATGGTTCAAACGTAATTCACGGTGTTCCAAAACGACTTTGTATTAAGGAGAAAGTCCAAGTAACTGTCCATTCTTGAGAAATAATGGAGACGAGGCCCCGAAGGGGCCGAGTATTCATTATTTCACAGAAATGGACAGATACGCGGATTTTCTCTGTGACTTAAAATACACCGATACTGTCAAATGTAAATTTGATTTTCTGAAAAGATGCTGTAAATGTCAAATTTGAAAGAAAATTCATTTTCCAAAAAAGTCTCCCCTGATGTACCTCTTATAAAAAGAAGATTAAAAATATTAACATGACTGAGCGAGAAGATCATGCTTTTTTCATGAAACGAGTGAACTAATACAATAACTCTCCATTACTTTATAATGGTGTGTAGTCCATGCAAACACAAGTTGTGAGTTATGTGTTACACGATCAATCAATGGTCATTTACCCAGTGTCACTTGATGTTATAACACGGTGGACATTATTAAGACTTTGTTTCAGTCAGAGGATATATTACCGTGCAAAAACTATACATGGATATTTATTATTGATATGCAACTTGATGGACATAACTACAATGTTTTTAACATGTTGTTTTAAGCCTAGCTCTGTATTTGCATAGTATTAATTAATGTACTCATAAATTGGTATATACAGTATACTTGTGAGGACAGTGTCTATTCCTAGGCGCCGCAGGTCGATGTTGGCTGCCATGCCCGCAAAAGAGAAAAAGTCTCCCCGTGAGACTCGAATGTTTCATTGGATAGTCCAATAATCAGTGGAAGTTAATTTAGCGACTGAACAGCTGAACATAGTCCTCGTAAATTGGGAACTTAACTTTTTTCTTACACTCCAAAATTAATACAAACTTTGCCTGTTCTTTAATTCAAACCCAGTCGACACATGTCTTCCTGGAGTATAAGCCTTGTATGACCAAAACAATTAGAAATTAGCTTTGTACGTACTTTTATATTCAAACAGTTTCATCTGATCATCTTAGTTGCAATGTTTATGGACATTTTAATGTAGACCAAGGTCGATTATTTCATTTTCAGTATCATGCTGAAGACGGGTGTCATGATTTAGTGAGAATGTTGGCCCTTATTCCATTTTATAAAACTGTAATTGGAACTTATTGAATGGTCATGATCACGCGAAAGTGCAATTGCAAATTATTAACGGTATTTAATATCATATCACACTAGCATCATCTAGATTTCTTTATTTCTTGCTCGCATACCACCTTAATAGCTGAAATTATATTTAAAAGCTATTTAGAAACAGCGGGTTGATTTAATTTTCTAGTTTCGTTGTGGTTTGAGCATTTGTATCTGTCTTTTGTTTTCTTTTTTCTGTGTTCGGCTCTTTCAGTTTCAGCCTCTTTTCCTGCAATTTGTATTGCCCTTTTTGTGAACACATATATTTTGTAATACATCAGCCAGTTGCACCCACGGCCCAACCTCCGCGTATGGCTGTGGTGTTTTACCCTCCAGCTTCCCCCGCACTGCCGTGGAAATGTTAGGATTATTTTCATCGAACCAATACCTTTGGGACAATGTAACCCAAAAGTAAATTTCCCGACCCATCTATTTGGGATGGCGGGCAATGAATGCAACTCACTGGTGTATAATTATACATTACTTACAATAATTCTCCATTGCATGTTAACACATTTAATAAAAATAACTCTCCATTATTTGTTAACACTACATATGTGTGTAATGTTTTTCAGGCATAGAGAGTTTTCTTAACAATAACTCGTCAATATTTTGTATACACATTTAATGTAATGTGTATACGAAATAATGGAGAGTTATCCTGAAAAATTATGGAGAGTTTATGAATGGGTTAATCCCCTGGGTGTATTTTAATGTCCGTTTGCGACCCCTATAAACGTAAAAACTACAATGCCGAAACAAAGGTTTGTAAATTTTAATAAATCAACCTTACCAACTCTTATAAAATAAAACGTTTTTTTTACTTAAATAAAAGTGTTTATTTGCATTCACTTCCAACGCAAGCTATAAAGTCTAAAACAGGATATGGGTGATTCAAGTGTCCAGGTTCTTCATTACAAAGATACTCTTCAACCCAGCAGGAAATGATTTATTCATTCAGAAATAAATCTAGGATTATAGCAAGCGTAGGATATTGCCAAAAAATAAGCGGATGTCCAGACAAAATGGAATTTTTCAAAGTCGTAGATGACCGACTATGCTTCTTGAACCAGCGTACTTGATGTCCCTAAATGCAATGTATTATACTTTTGATCATCTGAATAAGGAAAACAATAATGTTTGAGTTCCCGTGGGTATATACATAGTAATACTGTTACCAGATCTATTAAAATGTTATCTCAAGGAGAGGAATATCACGACATCAATGATTTACAGATTTATGGATTGGGAATTGGAAAGTGATTTACTGAATCAAATAGTCCAGTTATTGAAGCTAAAAATACGGTCAACCTCAAACCAATTGCAAAACAGAGTTTCTTTGCATTTTCATCATCTACAGACTATTGCCAACTACAGACAAAACGTCAAATATGCAAGCTCAGTGGGGATAATGCAAAAACGTTGACATGTGTATGGTCAATTTCGGTAGCAATTTCATCATTTTCCTTATTTCATACTAGATGGAGAATTATAAGTTCTAATAATTCCTGTGTAAGGCGTTAAATATGAAGTAATTGTACATAAAAGTGTATTTTTTCTGAAAGATACAACCTTCCTCTATCGAATACAAAGAATCATATTATCATCACACAATTTATTTTTCTTTAAATTGTTAAACAAGTACAAATTAAAAAACACCTACGCTGCTTTATATCGGCACGAATCGAATAAACTTGATATGAGGAAATTGGACAGGGAAGGCATCACTCAACTAAACCAAATTACTATTATGAATCCAACACATCTGTAAAGGTATGGATGATAATCGTATGGGTATCATTAGAGTAGATGTAATCTTAAACGTAAGAATTGAGTGCGTCCAGTTACGGTAATAATATTTCAAATGGTCCAGAATAATAAGCACCAAGCAAGACATTTTTTGTAATTATCTTTAAAAATTTCAGCAAAAGTTCCTTCATCCAGTAGTATTTCGAAATAACTAAACAATTTGTTCCAGGCCAAATACGTTAGGCGCTTTATATTTCGATCATCATGCTTATGGGTGTAATATCTAGGCCGAGATCGATTATAGGCCAAATCGGTGCAGGCGTTCTTGGGTTATGATCCTTCTTTTACCAATACAATGTGAAATTGGCCTTGTCTGTACTCTAACGCAAACAGTTTTTGTCCGATCGTCTTCCAACTTGGTGACAATGCTTATGGGTGTAATATCTAGGCCGAGTTCGATTATAGGCCAAATTGGGTTATGGTCCTTCATTTACCAAGAAAATGTGAAATTGGTTATATGGGCTTTTATTCCACAATCAATATTTTTTGTCACTTGCATAACCAAGACGGGCGTATTTTGTGACATTTTGACACTCTTGTTAAACGTTATCTTTATTTATTCATTGTCCACGTATGTGTACCTTGTATTTAAGCCCTTTATGTCATTTCTGTTACATACCGATACGTATTTGTGCCACATACATCCATTGTTTCTAATCCAGTATAATTGTTATGTGGTTTATCATGTGTTAAGGCACGTAACAACCAACTTTGTAAATTATATATTCGAAACGAATTAATATAATTAAAGTGATTCTGTGTAAGATTGAAAACCCTATACCGTTTAATTGATATGCACAATTGTCAGTTCTCCTTATAAACCAAGTGTCATTTTTGTATTAATTTCCGAAGCTATTAGGTTCTCATGACAGCTTATAACTCATAGTAATTTATATAACGATCCAACAAATCTAAGCCTTTTGTTGGCAAATATAAAAAAGAAAAGCATTCACAATGATATTGGTTTAATAACCGTCGGTATGCAAACGGTAATAGGATTTTATTGTTTCTTACAGCGACCGTCATTTTCACTAAACTGGGCATTGTTATGGCAATGCTTTTATTCTAATGATATTGTCCCTATCTTATACGAGTCCCGTATTGCTTATGTTGCGACCTATGCTCTCATTTACCAAAAATATAACATATTTCGTACTTGCCATAACAAGCCATTTCATCAATCAAATCAAATGATAGTTTGGTTATCGTATATGTTTAGTTTGTTTGGTCTCCTATTTATTCTTAATTGCCGTCTCATTCACATTTGCAATTATTTAAATATCATCTGAATGATACACTGTATAACACAATAATTCCCTTTCAGTATAGTCAATAAATAATATGGAACTCGTTACTCTACGGTAAATGATGTCTTACATGTCAAGAATGATAGAAAGCAATTATTTACGCCTTTGTAGAGGTTCCTCTGACATTGGATAACGTCAACAAGAGATGTATCAATGTGTATCTAAAATTAATATTGATCGTAAAAGCTTTGATCAATAAGTGAAAACTGAACATAATTACTGAATGACAAATTACATTGTGGCACCGAGTTGTGTCTGAAGTACCCATGGCGAATATTCTATAAGCAGTGATTATGTTTCTAATGTAGAAAGCTATTCTAGTAATTCACCCGTCGTAGTTTCTTCCTACCCCATCAATATACATTTGTAATTGTAAGATAGTAATATAAGTGTGTCTTTTCTCAAAACTTGGAGGCACAATTGATGAATGTTGGTCATTACATATATGTGTATTGCTCTTGTAAACGTATATATTTGAGAACATGTACAACGAACATGGTTTGGTTATAAATACAACCTTTGGTATTTCATCCAATATCTGACGGCATCGCATTAGCGTCTTTATCGTAATTCGTGAATTATCTGCAAGGCAACTGAGCTGAATAATAAGTCATGCAATGCCATAATTTAACCACATTCTCGCAATTTTCTTGGTATTTGTCAATTTTAATGTTCTCTGGGAATTGGTATGCATGGTTTAAGTTTTCATATAGTTTTGAAATGAATAAATCGTACCTTGTTAAAAGAAATTGTGATAACTATTTGGTCAACATTTGTTAGGACTTAATTAGGTTATAAAGCGCCCAAAACATAGCTTACATGTTTGCTTTAACATGCATATGCATATAATCATGTTTTAAAGGGTGGGGCTATCATCTGCAATGTTCGTATGTATTCTGCCTAAAATATATAACATTTATTTGGGGGAAACGGACTATATTGTACTGCATTGTTTTACTCCCACTTAGGTGTATCAAAATGTAAAGTCGGTATATTTTTATGACCACAATGAAGCAAAATTCCCTGTTATCACATGTTCTGTTTAGCGTTGTATTTCGGTATCGTTTTGAAATATTTGGTGTCAATTTTACTGTAGGGACATTATCCATTTTATAGGAAGAATCTGAATCTAATTGACATTCTTCGTACATGTAACACCTTGGTCACGATAGACGTTTAATTTTATAACGTTACATCAGCATTGTGTTGGAACATTTTGGTGTTTAGTTTAACTTTAGGCTTATTATCTGTTTCGCAGCCGTTTCTCTGTTACACGATAGTTAAGGGATTTAATTTCAGTTCCCTCTCTGATTTAAGACATCATTAGTCTTTGAAACAAAATAAAGATGGCATATTTCTGTGATTAGTTTGAGCAATCTTAATGAACTTTGTTTTTTGATTACCATAGCGATATTAAAATTTCTCACATTTGAACTAATACATAAATCCGCCGTATTACGATGTTAGATTGTATCTGTTGGCAGATTGTGTTTAATCTTCATCATTTTTATTTTTGTGACGTTTGATTTATTTGATATGTTAAATATGAGAAGTGGATGCATCGTGATAATTTTTTGAATATTTAAAGTCAAAGGATAACATGAATGTTAAATCGGACAATGAAGCAGAAAGAGTTGCATCAGCACACAGAAACATCAAACCATCTAATGTCAAGAGATAAGTCATATTAATTGTGGTTTGTGGCGCAATGGTTCATACTTGAATTGACCGGCAAAACGGCCTTGATGTTTTGAGAACACTTCCAGTATCTATATTGTCTTACATTTTAAACAATGACACAGACATCCAATAGCCCTAAAACAATAAATACAGGAAGATATTCACTTATTACTATATCAATATAACTTTCAATTGGGCCATACATAATTAAGAACTACTTTAGTACGAAGACATACAGTATTGATGCATGAACTCGTCTAAAATCTATCTTACATATTTTGTGATAATGGTCTAGATACGATTTAAATTGTGTAAATCGTAAATTGTGTTTTTGGCACCAAGATACTTAACTACGATTTGATTACATATATAAAAATTGCGCACAAGCGATATTTATTATTCCAATTATTCGGATACAAATGTTAGTGCAAATATCAATTAAAAAATCAAGGCATCAACCCAGTGACAAGGGTGCTGTATTTGAATCCCGGTGATCCGGGCTCTATTCAATGTCACGGTAGGTCTTACTCTTCCGTGCAAATTTCTCGTTGCTGTCGATTTGCCTCCCTATCTGGGAAGTAGAATGGGACGACAATAGGAACATGGTCAATACATTGTACTTACCAGCTGAATAAGATAATCTTAAATCCAGCACGAATGTCGTAACATCAACAATAAGGACATTGGCAACAAATGAGTGAATGTCCAGACATATTAGAATTATTCCAAGTCATAGATAGCCACCCATGCTTCTTCACTAAGCTTGATGACATACAGTGGCCAACTAACGGCGTACTTGATGACCATAAATATTATCACTTTCACCAAATGAAATTGAGTGAATCAATTGGGATTACATCCGTCTGAATGCATTGAAATTTGATTTATACGGTTTATAATGACATTTGGTGAGAAATAGACATGGGAATTTCATAACAATGTCATAACGTATTTTGAATAACATTGTTATATTTTGAGCATCAAATACAAAGAAAAATAATTAACTGCAATGGAACCATAACCGAAATGAAAACATCGGCTGCTATATCGTCACCTGTCTGAATATTTTCAGAATGTATATTGCGACCGAAATATAATTGCTCACTAACACTGGCAAGTTTTACTGGTTTCCCTAGTCCTTGTTTAAATAACACGTAGAATAAAGAATGCTGTAGTTCAAGGAACTGGAACATTTATTTTGAAAGTATCTATAGAAAGTACGAGACCTATCGGTTTATCACCATTTCAGTCATTGCCCTTATAAAGCTCATTCATTATTGTGAAATATTGTTATTGAGTAACTGTTTCTAAGTGATACCAAAAACATATGTGTTTGCATTTCCTAAATTAGAAAAAACAAGGCGCATTGTGGAAAACATGACAATAGTGATACATTTATTAAATTTGAATAAGATGCATATACAAGAGATAGTGTAGTTATGTTCAGTTATAAATGTGAAAACGATGCATTCTAATCTTCCAGATCCGAGAAGTGAATCATTAAAATTATAACATGTACTCTTAATGCATAACATTGAAATCAATCATGTGTAGTTTTATATCGAGTATTGTGCAGAGCATGTTGTATATATACCCATTAAATCGTGGTCGAAAAATTTGAATCAATACTTGAACAAGTTGTGAGTATTCTTCACTACCATAAATCTTTATTAACGAGGTATAATGACATGTAAAAGCACATATTGTGTGTACGAGCAATGAGGACAATAACGTTATACCGTCTAAATGGGATTTATGCATAATTAATACTTAGACAACATTACTGTAGAACTACTTAATGCTGTTTTAAAAGTAAAGAAATAATATAAATGTGGCCATCGGTGTAGTCAAGAGAATAATTGCTTGTAATAAAGGCCACTCACATTGTGGTCTGTTTCAAAAATTTTCATGGTATTAATTCGAAAACATACTATGAAAGCTCCTAATGCTGGCGAAAACATAATAGGTGTTTCTCGTGCATATTTAGTCATTTTACTGATACTTTATACAGCACAGCTAAACTAAAGTTGTAAACGGAAGAACACTTTCGTAGGGATCGGCGGTGTTGTTGACAATGTCAGGTAATAAGATAATATATAGTTCATGTCAATGTATAGACAGATACGTAGAAAAACTCGGGTCCCTACCGGTGATAACATTGTTCGAGCCGAACAGATACCCGAGTTTTATTTATCATGACACCAGCAACGTGGCACACTATAGGGGCATATTGTTTTCAATTTTAAACTAGAGTTGGCGATCGTTCTTTAACGGCGTACTTGATGACCGTAACTTCATCATTTTCACCAAAAGAAATAATGAAAACAACAAAATGTGAGTTCCCTGCGGGTATATGCTTAACATCACTTGTTTGCCTGGTTTATTATAATTCTATCATCAAGCGTAACGCATCTCAACATCAGTTGTTTTGTAGTATGAATTGGTTATTGGAATGCAATTTACCGAATCAAATAAGATTACGCCAGTTTCAGTGCATTCAAAATTGATTTACACAGGTTTATAACAACATGTGGTGAGGAATATATGTTGTCATAACTCGTTGTGAAAAATATTGTTGTAATAAATTAGACAACAATATTCATTTTTAAAAATTTTATTGCGTAAATAACGACGTAGTCATGTTTTCTGGGTTATCTACTATAAGTATAAACAGTTCAGAAGATACATTTAAAAATTCTGCTTATTTTCAAATATCGCACATGTAAACCTTTATAAATTTACAACTGTAAAATTATTATGTATCTTCCATAGACCAAATTTAAATGCATGTATGTTAGGTGAGAAGAGTTATCTTGCCAAACCCGATGGCGTCGCTATTTCCCAAAATTTACGTCATATCTCAATATATGTAATAGATACAGTACTAGTTTTTGATCAAAAGTGTCCTCTTACAACCGTTATAGGATAGTTTTGTAAGGACTAACAAGAAATTGTCCGAGGCGAAGACTCTTTTGATAAAAAAATTGTACTTTATCTTACTTATACTCCGGCAAATAGTAAATGATCTCCAGAGAGACAATGATTAGCACAATCAATTCTAGCAAAATTCATGAGCAGAACACATATTGAATTTTAGAAAATATGACTCTATGTAACATAATAACCTTGGCCTAACACATCTGAGGATTAACTGTCGTATAGATTGAGTAAAAATCAAAACAACTATTACTACAACATATAAAAGCTAAAATAACACAAGCAATTATTTTCCACATTCTTAGATTAAGGCTTGATGCACAAAGGTATATATAGCATACTATTTGTCTTCATTTGTGTTTTTTAAATAGACGATCGTCATTGTCATGGAATTATTTATAAAATTAATGTTTATTTTCTAACAGGATCATGTTAGCCGATTCTTATATTTATCTAAAACTGTTCAGTTGATGTTAAGACAGTGTGTTTTATTTTATAGATATTAAAAAAACGTTTGTATTATGATAGCGCCGTAATGAATTGACACATGTTCTAATTTAAACATTCAATTTCATAGGGCTACATAATTTGATGATTACTAACTACAATATAATGGTGTATTCGAGTGATTCTAAGTGGCATCACGTGCTCATGAAAACAAGTAGAAAGTTATAAATGCTTTCGATCATTGTATAATAATTATTCAGGATTCTTGTCGGTTGCACAATGTATATTATTTTTTTATACATTGTTGATAGGTTTGCTGTATTCCTCCTGATAATCAATAACGTAAAATCATTCAATTTTGATGGAGTTTGCTCTCAACTTTGTGGACAGCAATATAAAAGGATTAGCCACTGTCCTATAATTGTTGGGTGTAGATAAATTGTGATTATTTTGTTTTAGTATTTAGTTCAACCAAGGCTAAAAAATATAATATTTTAATTATTTTTTAATATAATATAAAAAATTAACGCTACATTTCTTTGTTTTATTATTAAGTTTCACAAAAGACACTTATTAAAATGTAATGCTGCAACGTTGATTAGTTTACAGTAGCACAGTCATGTTAACCCCTCGGTGTTTTTACAATTTGTAGTCTTCAAGCAATCAGCAGGGACATTTATTTAACTGTGTATGGGGTTATGGAAATCTGAAATAGTTTGAAGCTTAAATTGACCAATCATTTTCTGAGAAAATGTCTCACAAAAGTGTACATTTACAGAAATAATGTGACTTTATGAATGTAGTCAGTGGGCATGACGGAGTATAATTTTTTATACATGCGTACATACATGTAATACATATTTTTCAAACTAGACTGTTATGTTGGATATGTAATGAACTTTTGTAATGGCTATTTCAGTTGTGTTCTTCGTTGTTGAATTAATGCATACATTAACAAATGTTTAAGCTCAAGAAACTGTAACATTAATTTTGAAACACCCTATACAAAATACAAAACATATCGGTTACTCGGTTAATCACCATTCAGTCATTGCCCTGATCTAGCTCATTCATTCATAAATGTGATACTTTTTTAATTAAGTTACAATTTCTAAGTGATTGATACCAAAAACATAATAACGTTATTGCATTTTCTAAATTAGCAAAACAATGTGCATTGTGGAAACACACGAATATCGTGCTTATGCAACAGAAAATATAGGTATAATCTGTAATAAATCTGAAAACGATGCATTCTTATCTTTTAGATCTGATAAATAAACCAATTACATTATTACATGTACTCTTGTTGCATCACATTGAAATCAAACATGTGTTGTATACATCGTATTTATCCTTGTCCAGAATATGTTGTACGTATATCTACGCAGCATACCGTGACCAAAACAAAGTCAAGTGTTCCGACAAATGAAGTGTATTTTGTCCTTCCGAAAAATATTTTATAACGAGGTATAATAAAATATATAAGCACGAGCAGTATGTGCAAACAATGAGGAAAATTACGTAATACCATTTAAATGGTATGTTTACATACTTAATAGTTTCAGTAGGTACTTAACGATGTCATGTAAAGAAATTATCTAAATATGGACATCGATGTAGTCAGGAGAATAAGTGTTAGTGATAAATGGTTTTGTTCCAAAAAAGTTCCAGGAAATTAGAAAACATACTGGGGACGATCCTTATGGTGGTGCAAAGTTTTACTTGTGAAGTAATTAGTCAAGTAAGTTTTGAGTTGCGAGGGTATTCCTCGTGCATATTAAATTATATTTACTGATACTCTTAAAGGGCACAACTAGACTGAAGTTGTATCACGAAGGAATAATTTTACAAGGATAGGCGATGTTGTTGGTCGTGGCATATAATAATTCCTATCAATGTATAGATACAACGATGATTTCTTTAATAATGACACAAACAAAGTCACTATATTTTACTAATTGTGTGTGACTTTTTTCCACTTACTATTACTTTTATTACGGAGTCTAACATGTCAAATGCATGTAAGGTATAATTCATTAACTTCATCAATCACAACAATTGATAGTCTCGGTTATCTTATTTTCTAGGTTGTTTGGTATGTAGCATCGTTACATGTAGCTAATTATACAAATAACAACTACCACTCATAAAGACTGCTATAAAAGGATTTAACCATATCATGTAAACAGAAATGTACAACACATGACCCAAGTAATGATTGAAGTTAAACAAATATGTTTCGAGTTGATTATTTCTTTCCTAGAATTCCCTTTTTATACAATTGATAATGTCCTCAACAACAACAACAAACTAAAACACTAGCTTACACTAGCCTACTGTAATACTGTACTAGTAATGTATATCCTTTTATATTTTTTATTACAGTTTTCAATGGATTATATCTTATGGGAATTGCTTGCAATATATAACACGTGCTAAACATAAATGCTGTATTTACAACATGCCTTAGATGTCGAGTATTGACAATGTTTGTAAAAGCTATTTCGGAAACAAAACGATAGAAAGCAATTATTTACGCCTTTTGTTGATTCTCCTCTGACAGTGGATAACATCAACACGAGACGTATCAATATATATCGTAATTTAATATTGATCGTAAAAGCTTTGATCAATATGTGATAACTAAACAAGCTTCCTGGATGACAAATTGCATTGTGTGATGAAATTATCTTTTTCTCCTGACATTTAGTTGCGACGTCTAAGTTAAACAATAATTCAAACAATTGTAATATCTTACCGTCCTCTTGTTTTCTTGGTATTCGTTGATGCAATGATCGCCGATTATAGTTATTCATTGTCTGATTATGTGCTACATTCATCCGGTAAACAAGGCTGATAGTGTTTTATTCCTAGAAAAGTAGCGTTTTCTTCAAAGTAGTAAAATCACACTCTAATAATCTCAAAAGTTATATTTGTAAACAGATTAAAAAGGGTTTACTTATAACGTTTGTTGAGTTAGGTGACTGAGTTCCTGAAGAAACTGTGTGTACACTACATGTAGTTGAGTGTAGCAAATGTAAGTTCGATTATTAAAGTTCATTAGAGTTCTTTCAATAATCAATACAAATGATTTCAGGAAAGTGTTCCCTAGTTTTACTGTCATAAATTAACCCGAAAGAAAAGTTGTTTTAAAGGAATTTGACTGACTTTACTCGTTTAACACTAGTTAAGTCGGAAACGTCTAATAATCGTAAGTTGTCACGTATAAATGTCGCAAAATATCTTGCAATATTGTTTTGAGTAACATATCGGTTGCATTCAGTTACAAATAACGTTCAGAATTGAGAAATTAAGAATCTAATTCTTCATGACCTAGCATAAAAAAATCACGAATCCCCCGTTTGTGAAATAAGATATATATCCCATTTTTTATTATTTTTTTGAACAATTGTTGTTTCTTGATTACCTTATAATTATGATTAACTTACATAAACATGCTATTTTTGTTTAATATGTGTTTAACACGTAAGGCAAATTTTTACAAATTTTCTATTTTCACTTTGTATCGTGTTATGACATACGTACATCTTGATCAAATTGCGTTTGCAGATTGAATTTACTCATCAACATTTCTCCTTCCTTTACATATGTTTTATTTGTTGTGTTAGATTTACATATACGAAGCCACTTCGTCGTGATTAGTTTGCAACGAATGTGTGATTTTGATAAATATATTTTGGGAAACTTATTTATCAAAACCTATGTCGCACTTTCCATTGTTTGCCTCGGCGAATTGGGAGGGCAATATTGATTTTAACGAAGTACGAGGGTCAGTCAAGAAAAACTGAGAGTTAGTGAATAATGACCAGAACAATAGGTGTTCGTGTATTGTCTATACATTATCGTGAAATATGGTATCTCATCCATGTTATAGACAATACCGATTTTGGGTATGAAAAATTGATTCTTGTTGCCAGGCAACCGAAGAAGACAACTCGAAGGCATGCGTTCGCGCTGTCCGTAGAACACAAATGTACATTGCTATGGAAACATTAAGTTATATCCAACATTTTCAAACTTATTTTTTATTTTGTAATATATTAATCTACCAGATATGGTTGATTTGTTCCTGCAATATAGA
Organism: Spisula subtruncata; assembly: GCA_963678985.1. Lineage (NCBI taxonomy): Eukaryota > Metazoa > Mollusca > Bivalvia > Venerida > Mactridae > Spisula > Spisula subtruncata. Next base: position 26,781 of record CAVMCB010000131.1, on the reverse strand, counting down.
AAACATACTTGATGGAACTATTAATTGTCACTTTATCTCTTGGTATTGATACCACAATTTTACCCCAGCCAAAAGAACGCATGCTGTTTTTCAAAAGAAAAGTTATATTTTTTATTTCTATTATGGTCACTGGACTCCATGTGATACATTCATAATCCTCATGAGCAGAATTTGTGAATTCAGTGATTAAGTTTAAATTACCATGGCAACGAAGAGAACACATTCCGAGAAAATCGACAAAATACGGGTAAAATCATTGCTAGGCAACATGACAATACTGCATTAGTGACCATTCTGTAAACAACGCCCATTATTATTTGATATATACGATTCTACAAGATACACATGCTAGTGGTACTAAATTTCGCTATAGAAAGTTGAAATAAACGTTCGAATTTGACAACAAAATAAGTCTCCCAGTCGCTGGCGCGAACGCATACCCTTTAGTGATGTTCTTTGGTTGCTTTGCAACTTTATTTATCAGCCTATATCCGATCACCGAATTAATCAGACTATCCGCAATGGATAATTGTTGACGATAATTGGTAGAAAATATAATTGTTTACACATTTTAAAGGCTTAATTTAACAACTCTCAGTTTTTCTTGACTGACCCTCGTATATGTGGAGGTGTACCGGTAGGCATCTGGAGGTATCCCGATATGCTCACGACGTTATATGTCGGTACCGAAGTCTCGGGATGTGCTCCAAATAACCGATAACAATTTAGAGCTCAGAAGGAGTATCGGAAGCAACATGGAGAAACTATTTGTTATTCCACATCCTTATGTGACGCGGTTCTATTTCCACTATACAAGCCCGTATTGGACACTGTCAAGTGCGACGTTATAACCCGTCATAAAACTTTTTCTAGTCATTACATCAGATGAAATGTGTTATTTGAATATCTTAATTCACTAATTATACCAATCTTTTGAACGTACGTTAGATAATGTCTAGTGCAACGGTAGGGTGTATTTCGCGCTTTTGCGAGAACACATTATATTTAATACTCGCCATAAAAAGTGTTTCTGTATATCAATAGTAGGCAATGTTAAAAGATGAAAAATGTTTAAACATCTTAATTCGCTTAACCTTTTGTAGATGATGCATATGCTGATTGACAAGTGTTCTAATATGTGCCGTCCAGGTGACTTGATAAAATGTTAAATATTGCACAGCGCAATAACATTCGGAAGCTATTCTGGAAGAGTGACAGCGCATATCCACCCAGCTACGTAAGTGCCAGGCTTAGAACGAACCATTCTTGTTATCCACACAATCGAGAGAGCGTTCCTGCTTCGACTATGTTCGTTGGAGATATCTTTGAACTCTATTGCTTTGTGCATGTTTGACTGTTTCTATATTTCAGTATTTTAATCACCCAAAACTAAAACTGTTTATAGTTTTTGTTCAGGAATCTCGTTTAACACATGTTTACCGTATTGTAAAATGCTTGTGACGTTTCAGGTTCAAGGCAATTAAGCATTCGCGTCTTGAAACCACATTTAATTGGTACAAACATGTTTTCTGCAAAATTAATACTCCCACGTGTTCTGCCTGGTTAGTTCTGCTTGTGGACGCCGTTTATAACTGAACAATGTTAAACAAGAATGCGAACCTGGTTATAATTATTATGTAAACAAAAACGTTGAACAAACTGGTTTGTATGTGCGTTATTTTACATTTACAAAAGGACTTTATATATAGCATCAAATTAATCAAAACAATCATTTCGAGTTCCCTATGTGTATAGACATGGTAATACACTATCTACTAAAGTCTTGGTAGATCTATTATAATGTTATCGTAAAGTTTACCAGACAAATTGCTACCCTAAAGCGGATTGTATTACGAGTATGGATTCGAAAGTTGAAGTAATTTACTGAATCAAACGAGATTATGACCGTCTGAATGCTATCACAATATATTGACAGGGGTTTATAGTGACATCAGTGTCGAGAAAAATAGTTGTTATTGTTAACTTTCGTTAATGTACTCATGTTGAGTATTCAATCACCAAAGTCATTGTGCCTAGTACAGAATATTATTTTAGCGATGAATTCGTTGTATTTTGTTCTGAATTCCCATTTTCATAATTTATTTAGAAGATATTTAGTGTATGTTTGTGCGCCAGTGTGATACTTAAGGAATCATGGTCAGTACATGCGTTCTTGTAAACGTATGAAATATTACGCAGTTATTCTTCGGCGGCAGACCGCCGGTGTACATAGCGAGTGATATTTGTGTATTAAATGCTCTGCTGTTTCCGATATGCGCCGTTTTTATTATCAAATTATTATACATTTACGTAGCAACATTGTTAGTTTTATCTGAGGTGTCTACCAGAATAAACGAATACAACAGAACATTTAAATTTGAATGTTCCAAACACGTAGTGCATATTTAGTTTTCATATTTGGCTTTTACAGAATGAATACCAGCACTGAAGATTCAAACCTTACCTGGATGACAAACACAGATATGTCATATAAACTTTCTAGAAGCCATTTGGCAGTGATTAGCCAGGTTTTGAATAGTGAACTTTAACATAACACGTTCTCCCAATATTTTATTTATGACCAGCGAACGAAACTAACACTCCTCGAACTCAGTCGTCTAACCGTGTAGTTAAACACCACAACTCAAACGACAATCTTGACTTTTGGAGTGTATGCGTAGTTCAGATGTACCAGGGGATTATCGCTGAAGTTGAAGGCGAAATATATTACGCATAATTAAACTAAATAAGCCGTATATGTCATTTGTTCAACAAATATTGGTTTAACTGCTTCATGTAAGCTGTTGTAATTTCTTCCTATCTGTGACGCCGTAATGTCGATTTATAAATACATGCGTGTCTGCATTTCTTATTTCTACCTACTATATCGTGACCGAAAAGCCAACCAACATTTCTGACGGATTATGTGTACTTTTCGCTATCATAAAACTATAAAAAAGATTTATAATGCAACATAAAAGTACATCAGTACACGCAATAAGCGCAATTACGTTTCACTGAGATGCCTTAATACAGTGATAGTTAGGCACTTTTATTTTAGACCTACTAAACGAATGTAAAGTAGCGAAGTCTTCAAAATATAACAATCATTGTACAATGAAGTAAATAAGTGCATATGACAATTGGTACACACATCTTGCTTTTGTTTTGAAAAATTAATGACGCAAATTATAACCAAACGGTCCTTATGTTGGTGCACACATTCACGTGTACAAACAACTGTAGTTATTCAATCAAGTTAAGTGTCGCACAATTCCCCCCCTTGTGCTTCTACACACATATTAATCTAAATTAATTCAGTTTACCAGTGTCACCAAACTGAAGTTGTATCATGCAAGAATGGAATTAGGTATTGGCAATGATTAGGTACTTGGTTTTAAGTTATCTGATGATATCTTATATAAAAAACAAGGCAACTAAGCGACTATTTTCAGTCACAACAAAAATTATGTGATAGGAACTGGTATTTTCATTTGTAATTTAACCAGTAAAACGACTGAGTGGATACAATAGAAAGCAATTATGTATTCTCTTGTAGATCCTCGTCTGACGATTGATAATGCCAACAAGAGAATTATCAATATGTATCTTAAATTAATATTGATCGGTTAAGCTTTGATCAATATGTGATTACTGAACATGTTTCCTGAATGGCAAATTACATTGTGTAATGAAATTCTCATCTTCTCTTGTCTTCGAGTAGTGTCTGAAGTACACGTGGCGAGGATTCAATAACCATGCTTTTAAATCTAATGCTGAAAGCCATTTACCAATTAATTCATTGTAGTGTCTTAGATAATTGAACGATAATTTATGTTTCTAAGAATAATTCTCATCAATGTGGCGATGTGCGTGTTACGTTCGTGTCTTGCTCATCTTAACACCGTGTATCTAAAATGCTCGCTTCATAGTTTTCATTTATGATGTAATTAATATCAATTTCAATTCATAGTTCAGTTTTACAGTTTAGTTTATTTTGCAATAACTTAAGCATTATGTCCATGAGTACAAAAATATACATACAGTAAGTACTTGAAAACATAATTACATAAATGGTACAATGTCAACAATCATTATATTGCTTATATAAAGAACAGTAGAAAACCGTACTATATCAGAATATCACACGAGTTTACACTACAGTGAATTATGTATAAGTACAAACATAAATATAGTAGTACATTGTACATGTAGCCGTTTTGTATACATGATACAAATGAGCCGTTCTCCAGGAAAACCGGGCTTAGTGACGAAATTGTGAACATGATGATAATATATGGGTAGAAAAAGGAGGCTCTTGTTAACATTTTCTGAAAATTTGAACAAACTATTCCATACGCTTACAAAGTTAAAGACTTTTTAAACCAATCATTACCGCCTACTTTATAATTGACGTCGCGAACGTCAATATCTACGTTTTTGACGTAACGTCAATTGGTAATTAAAAGATCCAGTATATAATAAACTTCTGACGTAAACTTTTAACATTGTAGCACATTATAGATTCCTTTTCTTATTTTAATAAAACGTGTCCAAATTGTAATTGTTTGCTTACAGCGAAAAATAGCAAGTGTTTTAGCCACTTAACTCTTGTTTTTTTCACGAAATGAGTACTTTTTAGAGAGCGATCACCATGGCAACGACAGAAATTATTTTACCACAATTTTAAAGAACACTTGGTGCTAATGGATAGTTATGTACTATCAAATTACTTAAATATGAAACCAAAGGACATGAGTTTATAATTGTTGTTTTATTAAACTATAATACATCCAATAAGTTAATACATTGGCCACCATTATTATCTTAATAGACTGGTTTTTTTATTACGACAAAGATATTTCCAAGGCATTCCCATTGATAATTCACTTTTAACTTATTATACATGCTTGTGATGAGTAAAGTAAAATGTCACAAAATACAAGGATTAAACTATACACATTTTGAATAAGATTATTAGACAAATTGAAAAAAAAAAGTAACAAATAAATACAACCTGAAGACGTTAAGACTTATTTATATTTTCAAGGTGCAAAATTGATTGAGAAAAAAGAATAAAGATAAGGACAGCTTTCAAGAAAAACCCACCATGCAAATGTAGAAAAAAGTTTTTCATCGATAATGTCTGGACCATAACGTTACATTTTTCTTGGTGTCGTATCATAAATTGGCACAATTATGCATTAACATTAGACGAGGCGTCATGCAGACAGTTCTATTACTGTTAATTTGTCAATGATGAAATATCGTCACGTAAGAGATGACATATGTATTCTAATTACCATTCTGTAGTAGCATATACAGCCGTAAAGATTTGTATATGCCCATTATATGTTAGTTTGGTAGTGAGCTGACGAACAACGATTGTATACAACAAATGTTGAATAGACAGTTCCAATGCATACCGCCAATTTTTCTGCCAACTAGCGTGACAATATTGGACATGCCCTAGTTATCGTAAACCAATATGATTTGTTGTATGAACTTTTTACTTGTATTGCACATTTTAAATTCACGAGGCGCTTGTAATAGTGATCTCCAAGACAATTGCAACTATACATTTTGCCCGGAATATTTGTAATATTATACAAGCTACACATACTGTGTTTTATCGCTTTATACGGAAGCGATATATTGTACATTAGACATTTGCTCGACCTTCTTCTGAGGAACATCTGTGATATTTTTCACGGACATATTTATAACATTATCCGTGCTGAACATACACTAATGTACTGTACCGAATAGTTGGTGTTACATATAAGTGAATTGTGAGTGCATTACTCAAGTTTGGCTTCTATTCCAATATTTTCCAACAAAACCTATGGCTCTATTTTCCTCTTCAACCAAATATAATTGTTAACGTATATTAGCTTTAGCGGTACCTAAGCTACACCGTATTAATCAGATCGGTGTCCTGAATACTTGCAATCTAAGACACACCAAAATGACTTAGCCTACCTAAAATTCAAGTCATGTGATTATTGGTTAACGAGGTATGGTCACGATATGACCGTCTAATTATAATGCAATGGGTTTATTGTTTTAAGAATACGTTTAAGTTTGAAAACGTGTTTTATAGAAACATTCTAAGATAAAAGGTATGACTGAAATGGTTACACAAAATTACAAGTGTATAGATGCTTGCAAATGGTCTTGTTAACTTACGTGATATATCTAAAAGTGATATGCGATGAACTGTGAGAAAAAAGTCACTATGTTTACTTCGCTTTACATTGTGATAATAATGTCATAAAGCGACTGATGTGTAGAGCAGTTACTCATATTCAGCTGAGTATGATCAAGACTTACCTTTGTAACTATTTCTAGACTCTATTGAGACTTTAATATCATAGTAAACATGTACGTTATGAAGAAACAAAACCAGTTAATGAAAATTAGAATGGAATAATATAAATGACTTAACAATTGTACTGTTACACCTACACTGAAAAAACAATGCGTTTTTGTTAAAGATTTAGTGCTTGTGTATATTTCTGTATAACAATTTAGAGAATTGATTTAACTTTAATGATTTTGGTTGAGCCGAGAACGACGCTTATGTCGTACTTCAAGTTTAATTATGTAAGTATCTAAAACAGGTACTGCTCTTCAACATCAATACAGTCACCTCCTCCTTTTTTATAAACAACTATTATTATTGTCCTTTCGTAAATACTGTTTCATATATAAAACTTACTACCGAAGCTAGCATTTGTTCGTTGCGACAAGCGTACATGAATTAACTTTAAACGTTTCCAAACGTTGCTTAAAGCTTACTTTATAATCATAAACATTAAGAAATAATTGATATAATTTGCAAGTTCGTGAGTATTCATGTTACATGTCAGATAAATGCTTGAATTCGGAATCAGCTAGGTAAAATGTAAGTTTGTAAGTCATATAACTGTAAAAAGTCAACGTCAATGGCTAACCAGGCTGGTTAAAACATCAGGAAGCGTATTGAGACGATAAAGCGGACGATGATGCAGGTCTCATAATTAACCACGTCAAGTTACATTTATTATTTAATGATGTTACATCAGTATCGTGTTGGAACAGGTGGTGTTAGTTTAACTGTATGCTTATTGTCCTGTTTGCTGAAAGTTCCTTGTCACATAATGGTTGCTTTAGGGATTTGATAACACTTCCATCTCTGATTTAAGATATCAAATATCTTAAATCTTTATGACGTGTTACATCCTCCGTCTGTACAACAAAATAAAGACATCTTTTTCTGTGATTAGTAAGAACAATCTTAATCTTGTTGTTTTTTAATTATCATATCGATATGAACATTTCTAACATTTGAACTTATACATTTGTCTGTCGTTTTATGGTGTTAGATTGTATCCGTTGGCAGATTGTGTTTAATCTTTATCATTTTTCTTTTTGTGACGTCTGCTGTATTTGATGTGTTAAATATGAGAAGTGGTTTAACGTGATGAGTTTCTGACAAATACCTGACTTATATTCCTTTCGGCACTCTCAAGCTGATTTGTCAAATCCAGTCAAAGCTAAAGTGGCACGTTATACTTCCATTAGAAACAACTGTTGTATAAATCGAAACTGTCTGGTGTGACGGTACATTTTAATTCACACTTTACATGTAGAAAAATACCCACTACAAACTTTATAAGGCAAACGCAAATATTTCACAACCGCCATGAAAATGTTTCTGTAAAAATGTATCAAAAGGATACCATAGGTGAAAACAGTCTCGATCGTTATACATAACCTTCGGGGAATACTCGATGGTGCATTCGATAAATCCTCATAATAAGGCAAAAAAGCGAAACATGTGTGATACATTTCTGACTGTGAGTGTAAAATTGTGCTTTATTGTGTAGTACTGTACATTTTCGGCTTATTTTTTATACACATGAGTACAGCGTTGTGCCATATGTCAACGTCACCTTGACGTTTCGGGGTGACGATCGATAATAACGGGGAGAACTAAATGACGTCGCATTCTCTTAAAAGTGTGGGGATTGTGTTAGACAATTACAATATTTTGCGAGGCCACTATTTATAGAGCGGGAAACTACCCAAGCGAAGCGAAGCGTGGTCATGGCGTCATATATGACGCAATAGATGGCAAAAAAATCATCTGGAATATACTTTAATTTCGAGGTAAACAAACATGGTAGAAAGGCGTTAAGAACTTACACCTGGTACAAAAGAAGTCATAGATTGGCTATTCTACTCAGGAGTATCACATTCGGATATATCATGTAGGCTAGACATGCCTAGGACTACACTGCCAGGCATTTTTAGTGGTTTTATGCAATGTGAAAATACAGAGAATCTTCCGAAGAAGGGCGTGTCTGTTAAATTTCGCTGAGTGTGACGGTCCATAAAATTTGGGGATAGCTAAAAAAACCAGAAAACGGACTTAATCGGCATATAAGCTGTGGTAGATATCCATACCAAAGGTTAAATTAATATACTAGAAGATTACCTATGACCAGTTTTTGTACAATAATTTTATCATAAAGCGTTTGATGCCAAGGCGTATACACCTATAGATAAAGCCCGGGTTGATTAACGAAGAAACAAATTTTAACTTTGATAATATCGGCGCTAATCTCTCTCATACATTTATAAATACATGTATATTCAATGATAAATTTATTTGGGCTTTATATTTTAAATGATTTCCATATTGGTCGGTAGTACCATGGCCAATCTTCGTGTAATCACAGTATCGCACTGGACTGATATTATACAATATAAAACACAAAATACAATCGATACATCGGCGCCAACTCAGTTGTCCAAATTAAGGAGCACAACGCATAAAAGATTTTTAATACGTCGATTCAATTTTACTTGAATATCTCCATTAATGCAAGCAATAGTTCACTCATCAAATAGTAATTCGAAAAAAACTAAACACGAAGTTCGGGACAAAATTAGATGCTTTATTGCCCAATTAGCAAACAAAATTTATGTAAATCTTAAGACTACTCGTATATCTAATCGATACATATGTGAATGTCACTGCACAATAATTTGTGAGAAGAGCTTATTAGTTATTTTCTTGACGCTGATATCTGTTCGAGATCTTATTGTGAAGGACAATGGAGAAATAAGCATAGAACAAATTAAGGTTCGTTATATAACTGTCTAACATTATAATATTGACGTCTAAGTGCTTAATTTGGCGAGATTTTTTTATGTGAGATTGTAGAACTTCTTTACTTATCAATTTCGAATATAAGATGATAACTTACCACGCGAGAACGCTAGCAGAAACGGAATTTAGTGCTATATACAGGGTCTTTCAAAATAAATGTTACAGTTTCGTGGGTTAAACATTCTTTTTTAATCTAATAATTATGTGAAAACCGAAACACGCAGACGAAAGAGCATTTTTTGAAATGATATTTCATATACACAGGATGATTGAAAACGTGTCTATAATATGGATATTTGGAAATTAACGATGTAGTAATGTTTACGAGTTATCTATTACAATTACATTGTTTGCAGAGTTCATGATATACATTTAAGACTTCTGCTTAACAAATTTTCAACTATAGCACGCATATAAGTGTGTAATTTACAAATGTAACATAATACCCTCTATATACCAAATGTATCATGAATATAGGTTTTGTGCGATGAGTAGAATTCAGAAAAATAACCGATGACGTCGATATTAACCTAAATTGACATCATACCTATCTATAAATGAGTGGGGGAAGTGAAAATGTCAAAGGGTGCTAATTGAGCAGCTGAAAAGAGCCCTAGAAAATTGGAAACTTTTACAAACTTTTATAAATAAATAATTTCCATTACTACATGTACTATTGTTGCATCACAATAAAATTAAACATGTCTTGTTTTATAGTAATGCTTGTGCAGATCATGTTAGTTTTTTATAGATACCCAGTATATTGTGAACAGAAATTGAATTAACACTTCGAAAATTGTGTGTATTTTTCACTACTACATTTTTTTAACGAGTTATAATGAAATATATATGCACGTGTATACGAGCAATAAGGCCAGTTACGTTATACCGTTTAAATGGGATGTATAAATAATTCATAGTTAGGCACCATTAATTTAGAACTACTAAATGATCTAATGCATTGACATTATCAAAATATGGCTATCGATGTAGTCAAGAGAATAATTGTTAGTGATAAATGCACCACACGTTGTGGTTTTGTTCCAAAAAAAGTTCCAGGTAATTAGAAAACAAACTGGGAAAGCGCCTAATGCTGGTGCAAATATTTACAAAAAATGTACTTGTAAAGTAACCAATCAAGTAAGTTTAGCGTCTCGTGAGTATCCTCCCGGATACAAACCAAACCGGACTTGTATCGCGAAAGAAATAAAATTGCAGGAATGAACAATTGTGCCATTTCAACACCATAGTGTGTTAGACATCACCATTACAGGAGGACAAATTTTGGTGAATAATTCGAGAAATCAGACCTCAGTGTTATATGGTACTTAAGCATTGCTAAAAAACATAAGTTTAATAATTTTAAGTTATTAGTGCAAGATAATAGTATGGTGTTATCGGATTTCTTAGCATCGATCTTCATGCACGTTTACATCTAGTCGGTCCCGATACATGTTATTGTTGATAAATGTAGATTCGACATTTTTTAAATTTCAGTACTTGTTTAACTCTCGGCATAAAGTTGTATCTGGTTAGCTGGTGCTCATCATTATATTTCTACCATTAACGTTCATTAACAATTTCCCCAACTTTGCAAGGGAGTCAATATCATAGTCAGTAATGTCTTTGGAAACGTTTGTAATATACAACATGTACTGTGGGGTAAATGATGTCATGTTTTAGATGTCATGTATTGACAATGTCTGTATCAACTTTTTTCGGAAACATAACGATATAAAGCAAACATTAACATCTTTGTTTGTTCCCCTCTGACAACGAAAAACGTTTAACCAGAGACGTATCAATATGAATCTTTTATTTATATTGATCTTAACAACTTTCATCAAAATGTGATAACTGAACATGTTTCCTTGCTGACAAATTGTATTGTTTGATAGAATTCTCATCTTCTCCTGCCATTGAGTTGCCATCTCTGGGTTAAACAATAATTCAGGCAATTGTAAAACATTGTATCTTACTAATTGTTCTATAAGAAGCCACATCGTCGTGATTAGTTTGTAACCAATGTGTGATTGATATTATGTTTTGATAAGCATTTTTATCAAAACCAGCTTTAAAACCTAGGTCGCACTGAGCATTGTTTGCCTCGGCGTATTCTTTCCGATGGAAATTATAGTATGAGTCCGGAGAGATTCAAACGAGATAAGGACCGTCTGAATGTCAATACAATACATTTATACAGGTTTGTAGTGGCATCATAGTTTTTTAAACTTATTCTGAAGAAACATGCTTCATTGTTGGAGGGTGCTTCAAATAGCCTTGAAGCTTATTTAGCCGGTGTATCAAACACAATTGACAAAATAAATATAAATCACTAACTTCTCGACACATATTTCGTTGGGAACTGCTAAAATAACCTTTGATCTTTAATAAAACTGCAAAATCACTTCAAATGACCTTTGGAATCGAAAAAAATACATGTAACCAAACACCATGTAAAATTTTCAGGAAAGGGAAATAACCTCATGTAGCCTAGTCTTTCAATATGTACTATTGCGCTGTAAAACCATCTTACTAGTAATTTGACATTGCTCATGACGTTAAACGATCATAAACATATGATTTATGTTTCTGTATGCTGGTTCATCTCTTTTCGCTTTCCCCGTTCGATTGTCTCATACCGTCTTGATACTTGTAATCCTTTAGTTTTGAAATCGCCTGCGCTCACAATCGACAGTTATGGACGCGAGTAGTTTTATTGCAGATATAGTGTTGCCAAACTATGTTACACGGAGTTTTGGGGTACAAATGTAAGTGAAAATATCGATTAAAATTTCGCAGGTTCAGCCCGGTGGTTCGGCCCCGTCGATTCGGACTCTTTTATATGTTAAGTGAAATGTCACGGTATGTCTTATTCGTCCGTTAAATGGTCACATCGCTATCTAAAGAGGACGAATGGGACGATATTAAGAACGTGTTGAAGTAGTATTAGCTGTTTTCAATCTACATGTATAAACATTGTAATTATTATGTTAAAGAGAAACCGGATATAGCAGAGTAAGATACTCTTTAATTCAGCAGGACTGGGGTAACAACAAGCGTAGGGCATCGCAAAGAGTGGGTGTCCAGACATATGAGACTTAGAATCTCATGGGATCACCGCTATTTTGTTTTTGTCCAGACAAATTGGAATTGTTAAAAGTCGTAGATGGCAGTATCATGCTTCCTCAAATAGCCTTATGACACGATGACCATAACACTCACCGTTTTCACCACCTGAATTAATGTAAACAATCTCGTTTGAGTTCCCTGTGGGTATTTACTTAGTAGCACGTGTTTGCAAGATTTGTTATTATGCTTCCCTAAGCGTAACATATTTTGACATCAGTGCTTTACAGTGTACGGATTTGACCTAGGAAAGCAATTAACTGACTCAATGAGATTATGACCGTCCGTATGCATTCAAAATTGATTAACACGGGTTTATAACGACATGTGGAGAGAAACAAATGTTGTTATTTACATAATAATATCATAGCTTGTAGTAAAAAAACCCTTTTATATTTTGAAGCATCAAATACAATGAAATATAAATACATTTAAATGAACCATTACCGAAAAGCTTAACGTAGTTTAACATTTTGTCCGGAGTGATATTAAAGCATTGGCTGCTTTGTCGACTGTCTGAATATTAATTGCATGTATATTACGATTTTCAGAAAGCATTGGTTATACTTTACTGGTTGGATTTGTGCATAATCCCATACATTATTATGAATTTAATGATATTTTTTCATGTACACTATACAGAGCAGAAGGCGTACATGTAATTTGACGGGTTATCCCAGTGACTAACACAATATCAACAAGAATGAGCGTCTCTTATTCAAACGCGCCTTAATATGGACTAGGACGGCGTTGTGTAGAGCAACAACCTGTGTCTAACGAAACCGAACAAAGCATATATTCACTACATATGCTTGCATAAATTAAACCCCCGTTGAGCAATGACAACTAAACAACAGACAGTAGTTGCAGTTCCTTATCATATTTGATCTACAGAGGTTATAGGTCTTTACCGACCAAGTTTGACCACCATAAACCTTTAATATCTTTAAATGTTATAAATTAAATGCAATTTTATTGAAATTTGGCGTAGTTCTCTAAATTACCTTTACCAACTCTGTGTTTGTGTTTCAGATTTTTTTACTGTCTAATTAATGTTTTCCTCATTGGGTTTATGTATTATTTTTTGGTATTTTAATCAACAAATAGACAGGGAGTAAAATAAGCTATTTCAATCAGCTAGTAAGATAACTGCTATTGTATAGTGTACTACTATAACGGGATAGTTGTATAATATTGACCAAAATTGGTCTGGTCATCAATGTTTGTATAGTTGAGACCCATCTTTTGATTGCAATGGTCACAAAAATACAATGTTTTTCTTGCAAATATTTCTACAGAGCTGCTTCAGTTATACAAACTAAGATAAACGTTCATGTATCGGCCTCATTAAATATTTTCAACAATCACTGGTGTGTATCTTAATGCACAGTTATAATGGACCAAATGGTTTACCATTGCTATTCCGGTCACTTCTATTACCCATACGTATTTACCCCGTTTTAGACTAAAAATGTTGCATTAGGCGTTTATGCAAAGTACATCTTTCTATGGACTAACAATTCTTTTTTTATCAGAGTTGGTAAGGGTGTTTTACGATGATACATTAATTTTTGTTCTAATCGGATTTGTACATTTTAAGATATTTAAGGTTTATTAGGGTCAAGCTTAGTCACTAAAACATTATACACCGTTGAATTGTATTAAAATTACTACCACGTTAATTAATGAATAAAAAGTTTCTTACTATGATAATATCGGAACTGAATACATGATTGGACATGTATATCCAATTATGATAAATTAAGTTGTGCTTTATATTTTAAATGATTTCCTTTGTAGTTGGTAGTATGACGGCCAATGGTCGTGTAATCACATTATCGCACTGGACTGATATTAAACAATATAAAACACAAACCAAAGTCGATACATCGGCGCCAAATCAGTTGTCCAAATTAAGGAACACAACGCATGAAAGATTTATAATACGTGGATTTAATTTTTACTTTAATATCTCCATTAATGCAAGCAAAAGTTCACTCGCACAGTAGTAATTGGAAAAAACTACACACGAAGTTCCAGACAAAATTAGATGCTTTGTTGTCCAATTAGCAAAGAAAATTGATGTTAATCATAAGATTACTCATAAATCAAATCGATACATGTGAATGTCACTGCATCATATTTGGTGAGAAGAGGTTATTAGTGATTTTCTTGAGGCTGAAGTAATTAAGGATTTCGGTTCGATGTCTTATTGTAAAGGACAATGAAGAAATAAGGAAAGAACAAATTAAGGTTCGTTATATAACTATCTAACATTACAATATTGACGTCTAAGTGCTAAAGTTGGGAAGATTTCTTACGTGAGCTTGTCGAACTTCTTTACTTAGCACTTTCGAATATAAGATGATAACTAACCACGCGAGATAGTTAGCAGAAACAGAATGTAGTGCTATATACAGGGTCTTTCAAAATAAATGCAACAGTTTCGTGGATTAAACATTCTTTTTTAATCTAATAATTCTGTGAAACCGAAACACGCAGAAAAAAAGTTATTCCATATACACACCAGGATCGAAAATGTGTCTATAATATAGATCTTTGGAAAATAACGATGAAGTAATGTTTATGAGTTATCTATTATAGTTACAGTGTATGCAGAGTTCACAAGATACATCTACGAATTCTGCTTAACACATTTTCAACTCTCGCAAACATACAAGTATGTTATGTTACAAATGCAACACCATATCCTCCATATACCAAATGTATCATGAATATAGATTTGGTGCGATGAGTAGAATTCTGAAAAAAAAACGATGTCGTCGATATTAACCGAAGTTTACATCATATCTAAATATAAAATATAAGAAATAAATATAATTTTTTTATAAAAATGCATACATGATACATGCAAGACACAGGGAGACACAAGCGTAGGTTAATATAGGTAGCCAAATGACCAGGGGAAGTTATAATGTCAAAGGGTGCTTGAGCGGCTGAAAAGAGCCCAAGAAAATTGGTAACTTTTTAAAACTTTTATAAATAAATAAGTTCCATCATTAGTTTTTTTATTACATGTTCTATTGTTGCATCACAATGAAATTAAACAATGTCATGTTTGTCTTATAATGATGCTTGTGCAGATCATGTTGTTTATAGGAACCCGGTATATTGTGAACAGAAATTGAATTAACACTTCGAAAATTGTGTGTATTTTTCACTTCTACAAAATTGTATTAACGAATTATAATATAATATAAAAGCACGTGTATACGAGCAATAAGGGCAATAACGTTATACATGTACCGTTTAAATGGGCTGTATAAATAATTAACAGTAAGGCACCATTAATTTAGAACTACTAAATGATGTAATGTAGTGACATTATCTAAATATGGCTATCGATGTAGTCAGGAGAATAATTGTTAGTGATAAATTCACCACACGTTGTGGTTTTGTTCCAAATAAGTTCCAGGTAATTAGACAACAAACTAGGAAAGCGCCTAATGCTGGTGCAAATATTTACAAAATAATGCAATTGTAAAGTAATCATTAAGTAAGTTTAGCGACTCGATAGTACTAGTATCCTCCCGAATACATTTAAAAGCAAAACCAAACCAGACTTGTATCGCGAAAGAAAAACAATCGTGGGGATGAACAATGGTGCCATTTCAGCATCATAGTGTGTTAGATATCACCATTACATGTGGATAGATTTTGCTGAATAATTCGAGAAACCAGGCCTTAGTGTTATATGGTACTAAAGCTTTGCTAAAAAACATCAGTTTAATAATTTTAAGTTATTAATGCAAGATAATATTATGGTGTAATCAGATTTCTTAGCACTGATCTTCATGCGCGTTTACATCTAGTCGGTCCCGATACATGTACATGTTGATAACTTTTGGTTCGACCTTTTATTCATTCCAGTTCTCGTTCAACTCTCGGCATAAAGTTGTATCGGATTACCCGGTCAACACTATTATTTTTTTACCATTTAAGTCCATGTCCCAAAATTTCCACAACTTGGTAAGGGAGTCAATATCTAGTCAGTAATGTCTTGGGAAACGTTCGCAATATACAACATCTACTGTGCGGTAAATGAACATGTTTTAGATGTCATGTATTGACAATGTCTGTATCAACTATTTTCGGAAACATAACGATATAAAGCAAACATTCACATCTTTGTTTATTCCCTTCTGACAACAAAAAAACGTTTAACCAGAGACGTATCAATATGAATCTTTTATTTATATTGATCTTAACAACTTTCATCAATATGTGATAACTGAACATGTTTTCTTGCTGACAAATTGTATTGTTTGATTGAATTCTCATCCTCTCCTGCCATTGAGTTGCCATCTCTAGGTTAAACAATAATTCAGGCAATTGCAAAACATTGTATCTTACTAACTGTTCTATAAGAAGCCGCGTCGTCGTGATTAGTTTGTAACCAATAAGTGATTGATATTATGTTTTGATAAGCATTTTTATCAAAACCAGCTTTAAAACCTAGGTCGCACTGAGCATTGTTTGCCTTGGCGTATTCTTTCCGATGGAGATTATAGTATGAATCCGGAGAGATTCAAACGAGATAAGGACCGTCTGAATGCCAATACAATACATTTACACAGGTTCGTAGTGGCATCATAGTTTTTTTTAACTTATTCTGAAGAAACATGCTTCATTGTTGGAGGGTGCTTCAAATAGCCTTGAAGCTTATTTAGCCGGTGTATCAAACAAAATTGACAAAATAAATATAAATCACTAACTCCTTGACACATATTTCGTTGGGAACTGCTAAAATGACCTTTGATCTTTAATAAAACTGCAAAATCACATCAAATGACCTTTGGAATCGGAAAAAATACATGTAACCAAACACCATGTAAAATTTTCAGGAAAGGGAAATAACCTCATGTAGCCGGTGAAACAATAACATTTTCCAAGTAAATTTGGTCCAGTTTGTTGACAAGTTGATTTTTTCCCGCCAAAAGTTGCACACGACCCTTTTGATCAATGGATGACGTCATAGCTGTCTAATTATGTTTGATAAATAAACAAGCGAGCATTGAATACATGCATGTCAAACATTGCCGATTAAATAAGGATTTACTCGTAGTGAAGGTATGGTGTAAGTTTTTGTTGTGATTTCATTCAGAAATTGGTCCATTTCGTATCTATTTATTTAATTTATTTGTCAGTTATTGTAAACAATCCTGCAGGCAATGTCACGAGAAAAAAATCTACAATTTCATGAGAAAAGTACATACACCGGTACGGTGGATACATCGGCTACATGGGGTTTCACTATACAAGGAATGAAAAATAGCGTTTAACTTTTAATGAACTATTTCCGAATAGCTAGGTGTAGTTCGAGAGAAAAAGTGTGTAGTTCGATGATTTTGCCCAGATACCAAAACATCGTCAAGGACTTCATGTGAAACTATCGACTGTTGTTGTTCAAACCCGTCTTAATATTTACTAGACTAGTATTTATTTTCCGAAAACTGTCACGTGGTACGTATACATGGAGCAGCCATTACAATATTCTGTAATGTTAAATGATGTGATTTTGCAACTATCACACGGAAGAATATAAGTTCTAAGATATATAAAAAAACATGAAGCAGTTTCTAATTAATCGACACATAAAACACTTTAAGGAATTGTTATAGTAGTTGACGCTGGGAAGTTTTGAACTAAATATACTTAGTCTAGTAATATAAATGTTAGAGTGGAGTGCGCCGAGTTTTTGGCAGGAATGTTTGCATTTGTCAAGATTAACACGCACAAATCAGGACAAATGTCTAATATGTCGAATAAATGTTCCCGGTATGGTTAATTATCTCCAATAATGCCAGCAATATTTCACTCATCCAAACTGGTAATCGTAATTCGTAGTTCGAGGCCAAATACGTTAAGCGTTTTACGGTCAGACTATCGATATGCTTACATCTTGCATCGATAACAATCTGGATTGTACTAGACTTATTTTGTAGTCCATTTTCTGGAAGCTATACGTTTGAATAAGTATTCGATATATGTTGAAAACGTACCACTTTTTTGTAATTGATTTTTAAAAATTGGTTGCATTTTTGCATTATTTCTTAGACTTATATGCGGCCATTTCTACGTATAGTTGTGTTAAAGCGTTACTGATTTCAAAGCTCGGCTGGTTAAGGTGAGTGCTGCCTTCCCTGTCCGATTTCACAATACAACGTACCTTTATTTTCAGAGAGAGGCATCAACCAGAAATAAGAACCAAACAAAGTAAGGTTCTTAGTATATGCTTAGTATGTTCTTAGTATATGCTTGTTCGTGTCACGGATGATTAGGACCATTTCAAACATAAGGTTGTCGTACAATGTCTTACTTGTACAATCAAATCGGGAATTATCGCTAACATTTAGGCCGGGCGACACCACGGACTACGTTATCATCACTTCTTAATACCGCTCGAATCATTTTGAAGTTTTTACTTAACTTTAACATTTTTAACTGATCTATAAAACAATTATAACAACATACAATGCATGTAATATAATGGATACGAAAAAATATTTATCTCTGAGTTAGATGCTTAGCTGTATTGGCAACGGCTTCACCTTCATTTTAATTACTAAAATTACTCAAAGCGTAGTAATAACTACATGTAAAGCTCTGACGTTTTGATCACCAATATATTCAAATGCCTTTTATCAGCTTTCGGGTTAAAACAAATTCTTATTTAATTAAGATGTGCTTTAAAATATGCAAGTTCATTGTATGTGAATGCCCAAGTAGAATATGTAAATTATACATACCAGTGTTTGCGTTATATATCTTGATATTTTGCTTCATTTAGACTATTTAACAAACATTCAATCGGTTAATTTTTATCATTGTAATTAAATGTTCATATGTATTGGAATCAAAACAATTTATCTTATAATAAAAAAAGACAAGACGTAATTGTCAATGCACGCAATTCGAATATATGCATCAACGAAGATTAGTTAGATAATTATAAAACACTCCAGCAATTCAAATGTATATGCTCAGTACATCTAGAAACGCAACGTTTTCAAAATGAATTTTTTCTTAATTCCATTGTTCATACATTTTTGAATTTTGTGTAATGATATTGTATAATCGCATAGAAACTTGGCTATTGTCCAGATTCTATCGATCGGGTTAAATTTGAACATTCACCCTTTCTCCTCCTATTAGTTCTACTTTATTTTAAGAAGTTGATTTATCATGATGAGTTTAGTAATGTATGAGTACTAGGGGCGTTCAATAAATAAGTACCAGAGGAGTGATCAATAAATATTTGCTTTTTAGTCAATCAGTAGAAAATACGCCGAATTCTAGATTTTGTTTTACATTTCTTGAATCTTCCGCAATTCCAAAATTTGTCTTCAAAATATACTTCTATTGGTGTTTATGTGGTCTTTTCACATAGGCTAATGATAGACACTAATGCGTTATGGGAGTAATAAAATTTCATTTATGGAAAAATCTAAAATCTAAATTGTCAATACCATAGTATAACTAAACGTGAGTACTGTTCATAAGGAAACCTGTATTAGGCCAGGACAAACTTATCAGGTAACAGTTTCAATGTTTCAATCATAGATCGCCATGCCAAGAAACAATTTGAAAGCTGATCAAATTACAATGGTGTTTTGATATTTTGATGGATGATTTCAATTAGGCGCCAACAATTTCACAACATGATTGCTAGGCAATTGAAACAATGTCATTAACACACCGAACATATGTTAAACTGCCAGATGCGAACCTTCTGTGAAGTCGTTTAATGTAATGGTTAATTGTAGCAAACGTCACAAATTCGACGCAACGTTTTCTGGAACTTTAAAAAGGCCCTCTTATCTAAATAATGCATTCTTTTTGTTGTTTTATATGCATTCGAAATTAGGCAAAGTAAAATTAGAGCAAGGAATACAAATGTCGGAGTCGAGATGCTTGTCAGACAAATGATTCGGTCGGGTCTTGGCTGCGTTTCATTTGGTGTCTTGGGATCATCGTTATTTTGTAATTTCGTTGTAAAATTTTGTCTTGAAGCACTTTTGCTGTAGGTACTTTTAATCATTTTTGGCTTATGTTGACATTGATCAGTGTATTTGTGTTGTGGTGTTACTGATTAATGTACCCGGTGCTGTCTTCCCTGGCCGATGTCCTTATATCTTTTTAAAGATGAACACTGGAAATGATTAACGAACTTCAGACGTCAAATGAAATAAAGTGAAACCAGCGTATGTTCAAACAGTTCAAAATACTCCCAATATTTTACTCGTATTCAAATAGGCTATTTTTTGTCTACTCTGCAATTTTTGTATCATCCAAAACTAGAACAAATGAGGAATCACAGACCGTGGTGTTAAACACAATCAAACAGAATATTAGAATTGATCAAAATCGTATATAGCCGTCCATGCTTCTTCAGCCAGTTTGATAGCTTGTAGAGGCAACCAACACAAGGCATACTTTATGACCATGACAATTATCATTTTTACTCGTTTGAGTTCCCTAAGGGTATATACACTTTATACGCTTCAGATATATTATCGAGCTCACACAGTTGCATTTATCACGACATCAATAGTACATAATCTAGCGATTTGTACAAATTCAGGAAAAACCATTGTAATTTAACATGTATCGACTCTTGGTCAATAAACCTCGTCAATGGAAAAGCATTGTCATCTCAATGGTGGTTATTGACATTATATACTGTACTTTGCACAGGCTACAACCCACAGGGTATCTAAACTATATTCGAGGCTTCTCTTGTTTCAGAACATTTCAATCCAATATACATTTTACGTTGTCTCAACTCTATTCATTTGCAGAACATTTTGCATTTCTACCAATTCGTGACCGAAAAGCCAATCCACATTACCGACAAATTGTGTGTGCTTGTCTCTACCAGAAAACTGTGAAATGATAATTATAGAATGCAATATCAAAAAGCACATCAGTACTCACAACAAGAACAATTACGCTATACCGTTTCACTAGGATGTATAAATACGTTGCTAGTTAGGCAACATTAATTTAGAACTATAACTTGGCTAATTTGACACGAGCCTGACATGTTGATTAGTATAATTTAACATTCAATACATTGACTACGTTTACAACACCGATCGTATGTTTTCATAATCTGGGAGTATCACGAAGACGCTCGAGATGCAATAGAAACACAAATATGAAATACCGATATTGCACGATTTGCTTGCGGAAATTGATTGATTCAAAGCAAGAACCTTGTAATATATGCTTGCATGAATTTCAGGCTCAGGTAAAAATAGGTAAGCTATACTAAGCAATGTGAAGTAGCGAAATGTTCCAACTATGACATTTGATGCCAATTCAAGTTAATAAGTACATATGACAAATGTTACACACACCTTGGTTTTGTTCTAAAGGGTAATGACCCACATTATGCTGGCGCAAACATTTACTTGTAATTATTCTAATAAGTTGTGTGTCGTAAGAGTTCCCCCTCGTAACTAAAAGAACATAAATAACCTAAACTATTTAATTTAACCAGTACAATCAAAATAAAGTTTATCATGCAGGAACAAGCCTGTAAGAGTGAACAAGTGTGTTTGTTATGGTAAAACACTCGGTTTCTAGTTATCTTAGAGTATCCTATAAAAGGAAGTATTGCAACGACGACATTAAGTCCTCGCAAATAAAACTAGTTTCCGTAGTTACAGTGGCAACTGTTAAAGGGCTGGATTGTGGCTTAAGTGCCCACAGCGAGCATTCAATAAAGGTGAGTTTGTTTCTAATGCAAAAAGCAATTTATCAATCAATTCAATTCAAGTTTCCCAACTCCGAACTCCCACTTAGACAATTGGACGATAGTTTGTTTTTCTTTTCTGAAGAGTTTGCATGGCATGACACGGTGTTATCAAAATGCTAGCGTTAGTGTTTTCATTTCTGGTTTAATAATACCAATTACAATATATAACCCGTTTTATATACATGATATTACCTCTAGACATGATAATGAGTATTGTTCCAAATAAATGACGAATATTAATGGAAATGTTTGTAATTGGTGTTTAATTAGATCAATGCATCTAATAAATGTATAAATAAATAAGCTGTCAATTAGTATTGTCTCAAGCGAATGTTATTATTTATTACGACATTAATATTTCCTAAGTATTTCTCATTGATCAATCATTCTCAACTACTTACAAATGCCAGTGATGAGTCAAATTTCATAAAAAGGTATGAGATAATCCGTCAGGGAAGGTAGCACTCAACCTAACCAGCCGAGCACAGAAATCAGAAACACCACGACACAACTACGCTGAGAAATGCCCAGACAAACCCATGTCACAAAGGCGACGAAATGAGACACAACAACCCTGGGGCGTGACCTAGTGAAAAACACTAAGGACAGTGACCTAACGTAATGCGACGTTAATAGGCACAACTACGACTTGACCTAGTTAAAATAATGGGCAAGGTAGGAATAGCGTGGGAAAAAATATGGCATATTCCATACTAGGATTAAATGATACACCTTTCGATGATTACAGATATAAAAGTTAATAGCAAATTAATACGAAACGCTAGGACTTATTTCGCTTTGTTAAGGGCACAAATAATGATTTAGGGATAAGGACAAATTTTAAGAAATCACCTTATTGCGAATTAAGCAAAAAACATTATTCCGTCGGTATTGTTCTGTCAGGACAATTGTGTTACATTTATCTTGGGTTGTGTAATAAATTGGCCAAATTATGCATCACTAAGCGTCATGCAGACTGTTCTATTACTGATGATTTGTCAATGATCTCGTCAAGTAGGAAATGACATATGCATTCCAAATACCGTTCTAGAGAAGCATATACATCCTCAAAGCTTTGTATCTGCCCATTATAATTGATTTTGGTTGTGAGTTATGAGTGCAATGCTCCAGTTTGGCCTCCAGTCCAATTTTTTTCCAATAAAACCTAATAATTCTCCTAAAAGTCGAGTCATGTGATAATTGATTTATGAAGTGTGGTCACGATATGACCGTCTAATTACCATGCATTAGCTTTATAATTTCAAGAATTTGTTTAAGCGGCAATGTCAAATAGGTTTTGTCACGCGAATTTCGAGAAAGCGTTTTATGGAAACATTCTAAGATAAAGGGCATGATTGAAATGGTTACCAAATAATGCAAGTCTCGTTTAGTGACATTCACTATTTAATCAGTATCGTAAAGGAACATGTGGTGTTAGTTTATCTGTAGGCTTATTGTCCATTTCACAGAAAGTTATCTTTTTCATGATGGATGCTTTAGGGATTTAAAGACAATTCCCTTTCTAATTTAAGATATTAAATATCGTAAAATTTTATGACGTGTAATAACATACAGCCTCTTCTTTAAACTACAACAAAGATCTCATAGTTCTGTGATTAGCCTTGACAACTCTTAATGATATCTGTTTTACTACCATAGAATAGCCGATTGATATGTGTAGCATTTTACCTTTTATATTTTCTCTATTTGTCGTATAATAATAATGATGGAAGTTTGTATCTGTGGGCATATTGTGCTAAATTGTCACTCTTTCTCTTCCTGTTACTTCTGCTGTATTTGATGGTTTAGATATAAGAAGTGGATACAACGTGATGAGTTTCTAACAAATGCTTGATTTAAATTCCTGTTGGCAATCTGAAGATGCTTTGTCAAATCCAGTCATAGCTAAAGTGGCACGATCTACTACCATTAGGCAAGACTATTGCACAATGTGACACTGTCTAGTGTGACGGTACACTTACATTCTAATTTACGCTTAAGCAAACAACTACGGAAAATAGACAAACACAAACAAAATTCAGCCACATAAAAGTTGTTTGTTTCTGTACACATATATCAAAAGTTATCCATTTATAAAGATGACAAGAATCTCAATATTTTTCAACCCGTTTAATGATGATGTATTTGGTGATCGATAAATGCTCTTAAATATAAATAAATTAACATACATGTACATTTTGTATGTGTGATACATTTTCGACGTTATGAGTAGTTGTGCAGTAAGAATGTTGGCCTTTTTGGGCTTATCCGTTTATACATATCATTGTGATATTCGAGAAGTCAAGGGAACTCACTGTACACAGCGCAAAAGCTACCTCGATCATTTGGAAGGTCAACTTGTTTACTCCACATACATGTATGTTATAAGCAGACTTATAGCTGGAATCAATTCGTAGCTAAGTGTTTTGGTGCCAAAAGTATACGTTTTCAAGACTATTATCACAAAATTTGCAAGATCGATTTTAGACGAGTTCATGCACCAATACAGTATGACTCCGTACTAAAGTAGTTCGTGTTTATGGATCCATTGAAAGTAGTTTAATCCGTTTTGGGTATAGTAATAAGTGAGTGGATTATTGTATTAATTGTTTTAGGGTTATTGTTTGTTTCAGTGGCTCTTTGTATCATAACTTAAAATGTGAGACAATATAGACGCCGAATGTGTTCAAATAAACAAACGGTTATGCAGTTCAATCAATATGTACCATTGCACCACAAACCCATATTAGTAGTAATTACTAGTAAAGACGTTAAACGATCATAAAAAATAATTCAGTTCCTGTTTGCTAGTTCATCTCTTTTCGCATTCACTGACCGATTGTCTCATATCTTGTTATTTTTAATCCTTTAATTTAAAACTCACCTGTGCACACACTTGGCAGTTATGGCCGTGAGGAGTTTCGTTGCAAATATATTGTTGACGAACTGTTTTAAAAGGAGTTTCGGGGTACAAATGTAAGTGAAAATATCGATTAAAATATCGCGGGCTCAGCTCAGTGGTTCGGCGCTGTATTTAAATCCCGTCGATTCTGGCTTCTATTACATGATTATTCCGTTATATGTAGGATATTGCAATGAAATGAGTGGATCTCCAGGATATATTAGACTTAGAATATCATGGAATCACCGCTATTTAGTTTTTGTCCAGACAAATTGGAATTGTTCAAAGTCGCAGATGGCACTCAACCAGCTTGATAGCACGATGACCTTTAACATTATCATTTTCACCACCTGAAATGATGTAAACTATCTCGTTTAAGTTCTTTGTTGGTATATATTTAATAGCATTTGTTTGCTAGATTTGTTATAATGGTTTCCAAAAGCTTATTAATTTTCGACATCAGTGGTTTACAGAGTATGAATTGGGGATAGGAATGCAATTAAATGAGATTATGACCGTCTGAATGCATTCAAAATTGATTATCACGGGTTTATAACGACATGTGGAGAGGAAAAATGTTATTATTTTCAATATAATATCATAGCTTGTTGTGACAAAATATGTAAGATATTGGTCCATTAAATACAATTAATGACTTCAAAGAAACCATTACCGAATAGCTTAACGTAGTTTATCATTTTGTTTAGAAAGAAATTAAAGCAACATCAATTTTTGTAACCTGTCTGAATATTTACTGCATGTATACTGCGACCAGGATGTGAAAGCACACTAACATTGGCTACACTGATTGGATTTGTCCATAGCCTATTTTGAATATAATGATATAATTGCTTTCTTGATATGAAGCAGAGCAGCAAGGTGTTATTTGACGAGTTCATCCAGTTACTAACGAAACATTAACAAGAATGAGCGTCTGCTATTCAAAAGAGTCTGAATATGGATTAGAGCGGCGCATTGTAGAGTAACAACAACCTCTCTCTACCAAAACCTAATAACCAAGTCTAATCCACTATACATTTAATATCTAATTAGCAATGGCATACAAACAACGATCAGTAACGTTGTATTTATTAAAATTACTAAAAGAAAAAGATCACTAAATATGATAATATATTGGCCATCTGGGCCAAACTCTGTCATATGAGTATATATAATATGCAATCAAATGAAATTGGGCTGTATATTTGCAATGCTGTCCTTAGTGGTCGATGTTATTATGGCCAATCGTTGTGTAAAGCACCAAACAGAATCGGCGCAAACACAGTCATCACATTTTCTATTTTGAATACAACACTCCTCATACAAATTGTGTATCATGACTATAAATGTAGTCAAAAGAGTGTGAAAGGTTACGTTTGAGTGTTTAAAGTTGTCTAGATTCAATTTTCAATTTTAATAAGGATATCTGTTTGAGATCGTTTTGTGAAGGACAATGACAAAATATGAATGAAATAACAATTTAAGGTTAATTATAATAACCGTCTAACATTATTGACGTCTAAGTGTTAAAGTAAGGTCGATTTCTTATGTGAACATGTCATTTAATTTTCTAGCATACAAACAAAACATTAACTATGCACGAACTTGTTTAATTAGCGATGTACAGTAGTGATATGAACAGGTTGTTACAAAATATATGTTGCAGTTTCGTGGGTTATTGTATTTCTATTTGACTTAATGTAATAATTATGTGAAAACCGAAACCCGCAAGTGAAAAGAACATTTTAAAATTGTATTCTGTAGAAACCCCCGGTCTTGTTTCGGAAATGTGTGTTTAATATGTAT